>LGAG01000123.1:620144-635790 GCA_001278395.1 Lerema accius
TTTGAGGTTAATTTATGTAAATAAAAAATAACCAGTCAAGTGCGAGTCGGACTCGCGCATGAAGGGTTCCGTGTCATTTATAAAATACTTCCTTTTTAGGGTTCCGTATCTAAAAGGTAAAAAAGGAACCCTATTACTAAGCCGCCGCTGTCTTGTCTGTCTGTCTTAAAGCTGGCTTAGAGAAGTGCTGAAAACTACATTTTACCAAAATGTTAGGCAACATAACCGACACTACCACACTGGTAAATGGCATCAGCAATAACGAGTCTATTTATATTTACTACTAGTAGACCCGCCCTCGCTTCGCTTCGGGAAACCTACGCCGAAACGAAAGTAAAAAAAGTAGCCTAAGTTACTCCTTGATACATCAGCTGTCTGCCAGTGAAAGTCCCGTCAAGATCGGTCCAGCCGTTTCAGAGATTAGCCGCATCAAACAGACAGACAGTTTTTTTTTTTTAAATGTCATTTCGGTATGTGTATCGTGTATACATACGTATGCATTTAGTTTAAAGCGGTTATTTTAATATTACAAACAGACACTTCAATTTTATTTAGTAGTATAGATATAGATATAGATAATAGATGATCAGTAATAGTCGACATTCGAAATTCAAGATGTAATGTGTAATGTGCACGTGACAGGCGCTGGTGGCGTTCAAGCTGCAAGGCAAGATCCAGCAGCCGCTGTGCATGTTCGACAGCGAGGCGGTCCGCTACAAGCATCGGTTCGCGCCGCTCTCCGTCGTCACGCCGCCGCAGGTCCACTACCACGAGTTCTGCGAGATGACGCAGCCGCTCCAGTGAGTATACAGTGTAGTGTTGTTTACTAATTCTGGCTATCAATGACGTCATATCCTTATAAGGCCGTCCATTAACGTTTCTTTCTTTCTTCTTTCTTTCATTAATCACGTGATGTTGTTTTTGGCATTTTAACCCCCCCTCCCCCTTGATGATACATATTGGGATTTAAGACTACAATAAATCATGTACTTTTAGTACCTACAAAGAATTTTAAGTTTTTTTCAAATATATACACGTGATATATTACTATATACCTCGTTTTTTTCGTCGTGATATAAAAGGTAAACAACCTTACAGTGTCTTTTTATTGTTATTATCGATTTAAAAATAAGACAGACACAAATAAAAAAAAAATAAAGAATAAACAATGATTTAATGTAAAAATAAATTTCTGTACATTTCTAAATATTTTTTTAAATTAATGAAATAAATAAAAGTTGTGCCAAGATTGTTTACCTTTTATATCACGACGAAAAAAACGAGGTATAGTGTTGTTGTACTAATTATGGCTATCAATGACGTCATACCGTTATACGGCCACGTTAATCATGTGGTGTTGTTTTTGGCATTTTTAACCCCTTGATGATACATGGTGAGTTTTAAGACTACAATAAATCATGTATTTTTTAGTACCTACAAATAATGTTAAGTTTTTTTAATACAAAAAATATTTATTTAATACAGTTACAAATATTGCATTTGTCTAAAAAATAAATACACATGATATATTACTACACCGGGGTGTGTGTCCTTCACTCCCCTCTTGTGAAGTTTCGTGATTTTTTGGATCGAAAGGTTTCGAGCCTCACGTGAGTATTGCATAGCCCCTATAGATCACGCGCATGCAAGTCGAATACTGACAAAGCATAAGTGATTTTACTGAGTTAAATGGCCTGTAAAAGTGATATTAAAACATGGAAGATAACATTCTAATGCATTCAAAAAAGTCAAAATATTATTTGAAGGAAAAAGTAAATTTTAAATTTCAGCCATATTTAGGAACGCATGTTATAAACTATTGAAACAAACAAAGCGTATCATGGTTCCTATTTGTTTCAGATACGAGAATCCGGTGATACTGTATTTAGGTGGCTGCAAACACTTCCAGCAGGCTCGTACGCTACTAGAAACCATCACTACTCCTGATTTAGAGGTAAACACTTCAGTTTTTGTTTTCTTGGCATGCTTATAGTCCTAATATAGTAACGTGGTTAAAGTAATGTAGTTCACATGGATAACAAGTCCAAAAAAGCAAAAATGTATGTATAACCAATAGAAAATATTCTAAATACACTTTTTTGAGGATTTAAAGACATTCCCAACTGAAGACCCTAATGACATACAGTTGACGTTGACAATGATATTTGTCAGTCAGGGATAACGAACGAGTCCAACTAAATATTATCTTTGATTTAAAATCAACTATGTGACATAGTAAGTTAAGGTCGAATTTCGATTGCAGAGGTTTTAGAAATTTATTGTTTCAGGTGACAGATCTCCTAAAAGTAGCCAAAACAAATTTCGTTGTACTAAAGCTGTTGGCCGGCGGACATAAGAGGGATTCTACGACACCGCCCGAATTTGACTTCTCTGTACATAGACACTTTCCCATCATCAAACTAGTCTGAATAAATATTTATATCGATCCTATGTCAATAGTTATAAGACGTTTTGTAAACATTTTAGAATTTTAATAATAAATGTATGTATTTAGAGGGATAGTGTTTTTTTCTTGATAAAAAGGTTGTTCCTACTTTTTCTAGATAGATAGATATCTATCTATGTCCCTCATTCTCCAGTGTCCTTGCACTATTGTCAATAGTAAGCGTTTTTAACTTTGGTTGCATTTTCTGTCTATGATAAAAATATTATTGCAATAAGTGAGTGCAATATTAATTAATATTTCTAATAGTTTAAGTGGGCCCTTGAAATATCTCAATATCATTATCAGTTAGCAAGTCCAATTGTGGTTCTAAACCATACTCGGTCCCACTAAAATATATCTATTTTTTTATTAAATTGGTAGATATTTAATAAAAAAGCACGTTGTTTATGTATGTTTGTAATGACCGTAAAAATCAGAATCACTCAAGATAACGTAATTATATACCATATACCAAGATACACGTGCTAACAAACTCGAATGTTATTCATTATCAAGGCACGTTACGTAATGTATTTTGTGTAGCTATTTTGTTGTACAAAATGTTATTATATTAAAATAAGTATCTTAATTAATAATGAACATGATCAACTCGAGATAGATTTATAAACTAACTAATGAAGATAGGTTAGTTATAGTATAAATTATGGGCTCCTATTTAAATAAGGCTTCACTCCTAACACCGGAATTATCTTTATCTCATTTCGTTTGGGTCTTTAAACATTTTAGTTCCATAGAAAAATACAGTCCAGATCCGTATCTAGTAGGTAATAATCATAAGTTAAAATGTTGTAAGTCTAAAAGGATCTAAGTGTCAATTTTATTCGTTAGAGATTATAACATAAAAACATTATAAATTAAATGTGTATGGAAAAAAAATAAGACAATCACTAATGATTGGGCTTGGCACATTGATTTTTGATTATTTGGCGCTTAGATCCTTTAGAATTTAGATAGACTTCCAACCATTCAATTGTTGAAATCATTATGCGAAGGAGCTCACAATTATACCTACAGATAAAATGGTTGTGAGTTTTATAAGTTCATATTAGAGTTTCTTCGGCGCGGTTTATTCTTCCTCGTTGTCCGTTTCCGCATCCGACACGTCTGTGTAACAGTCTTGCTCCACTGGGTTTACCTTCAAGAATTCCGTAGCTGTCATGGGAACTGTTATAAAAACGAATACAAGTAAATATAATGAAATTATACAAAAACATAGTAATTAAGTTTGTAGATACTTAGGCTGTGTTCCCAGTGACAAATTGTTAGCGGCCGACGATAAAAAGTAATTCCCGATACAACTTTAAGTTATGTATCATTGGATGACTAATTAAATCATAAAGAATGTATTACTGTACAATCTGGTATCATTTTGGCGGATCTTTGTGGCAAACTGAAATTCGAGTTAGCCGCGCAAACTCAGATCAATTTTCGTGCGTCGCAACCGTTTTTGCTATGTCGGCTACTAACTGAGACACTAGGCGTATGTAACGCTGCAAACTGCGTAAATTGGGCACAATACTAGCAAACTGTGGACACTCCATTTCAAATATATTCAAAGGCGTACTATACCTAAATCGATACGCCACAAACTTAGTCGGCCGCTAACAGTTTGCTTACTAGGGACACAGCACAGCCTTAAAATGTCATTAAAATTTAATGTTTTTTTTCTGTAGTATAAAAACGTTAGCTTAAACAAAAATTTACGCGTTTTTTGCTGTCTACTAAATTATGGGTAATAAGATGTAATATTATATTATGTACGAGTAGGTATAAATGTGCAGTTTAAATTGAATTTAAATGTCAATTGTAATTATTCTGTTACATATTTACCGGTCACATCACAATATCTTGAAGTACTCCTTTGTATAAGGGTCTACCCAACCTTTTTATTTTTTTACTAGTTAAAGGTATCACAGAAACCTCAACCTCAGCAAAATCTAGCCAATGAGATGAACACGTCGAATTGTAACCGTTACCCAAACAAACATTGACCGCTATAATTTGGAGACAAATAATACCTTCCTAACCCTTGACTTTTTTGTCTATTTGGATTACGTAACTACCTACTTACTTAGAATTGTTTTTCGCTGAATTCACTTATAATAAGAAGCTAGGACTTTCGATAAGGAAGCAGTTTTCATGAAAGGTACTATAGGTACAGTTAACAAGTCGACGAAGTGTCACGAAAAAAATCTGGCAATGCTATTGTACACGACATGATTTAAATTAGCTCATGAAATATTTTGACTACATGAATTTCCCTGTGTCGCGGGTGGCATGGACAACACAAATAACACATCACTAACACCCATGACTCGAGAACAAACATCTATCCGTCTCATAAGTATCTGCTCCGGCCGGGAATCGAACCCGGTGCCTCTCGCTTCGCAGGCAGGGTCACTACCAACTAGGCTACGGGGTCATCATACACTATAGTAGGTAGGTACTCGCTACTCGTAATATATAGAAAATAAATAACCTTCTTTGTGTTGAACACTGACGCCGAAATCGTGGAGAGGAGTGGGAGTGACGGGACGTCTCGCAACTTCTTCTGGACCCTCGTCATCGGAATCAAATGCGATATCAACCTCGTCGCAATCATCCACATGTTCCGGCTGTTACATTGGTTAAGAAATATCGTAAGATGTATGTACGTATATATCGTATACTTTGTAAAGAATTTTAACTCTAGGTACCCAGGCTGCGGCAGTCAAAATATTCAGTTATAGCAACCTGGTTGGGCAGCCAAGCTGCGACAGCAAGACTGTCATAATTACGTTGTATGGGAGCCATTACGCGCAGACTGACGGCAGCCACATACATAACACTCACTCTGGCTACGCGTAGCCAATGGCTGCCGTGCAACAGGCGCTTTGCAATATCTGCCGCAACCAGCACTTCGTGGTTGCCTATGTCCGCACCTAGGGTAAGTTGGTATCTTTAGCACGGTATGACCGTCTGATTTACTAGCAGATAGGTACATACGATCAGATAGAGAAATTACAGTTAAATGTATTATTAACGGTTGCTTTTTATTAGATTCTTAGGCATAAGTTAGGTATCTTATGTATGAAGTCTGTACTTAGTTCATTAATTTACATACCGGTAAATCAAAAGACTGCTGTTGATTTTTAAAGTCCGTCAGGGATTTAAATCTTTTGTTTTCTGATGAAGGAGTATGTGTCGATTCACCATCCTGAATCTGAGACCCCCCGTCAGAATTGAGGGCCAATGCAGATGTACGTCGTTGTCGGAGTCCAGAAGTTTCCGCCATTATTTAATCTGTTAATGCATGAAAAGATGCGTTTCATTAAAACAGTCATAATGTAAAATATAGAAGTCCTGTTAATTACCAATTGTCTTAACAAATTCCGAAAAATATTTTGTAAGATGTGGTACCTAAACCCTGCATAATAATAATAACAAATCCACTAGCCGAATATGAATGAATATTTTTTTGACTATGAGATTATACTTTTCTCGATTCGTCGCATGTTTCTCGGGGATATTTACTTTAGATAAAATAATGATTCATGCAAACGTACAAAATATGTGTACAACTCGTGTCTATTCGATTCTAGATTTTCATTCATATCACTTGAGCAGGCTCCTATTGTCATACGCGGTCGCGTGTCATAATTGAAGCTAATAGAATAATCCTAAGATAACGTGGCTTCTCGATCGATAAGTAACTAGGCGAGGCAGTTGTTGTCCTTGATTTATAGCTCTTAATGAAAGAGGGGTTTGTAAAGTTCCGTTGATGGACAGATTGTAACAAATTGGTGTATCACTGATTCTAAAGTTTGGTAGTTGAGAGCAGTGGGTACCAAAGTAGGTACGGCGCTTCCATAACCAAAGATAATTTCGGATCTATCTAATGGGACAAGTAACTCTCGTTTCGTTACCAACGTAGGTAAGTCTTGGTTCTACAGTAATATTCTAACCTGTCCAGTCAAAAAGAACAAAAGGGTTGAGTAGGTACGTGTCAATCTTAGTTGGGTTGGTAGGTACCTATCCATTCGAATGACGTGATGTACTTCTTCATGTATTGTGTTTTTCGTGAAAGAACTAATTCTCGTTCGACTTTAACGTGAGTATCCTTTTGTATCCCTACATACTTTTTAGTTAGTGGCTTAAATTACCATCAGACATTATCCCCACTTACCATCCGGTGATAAACTTTACTGTTACAGTTTATAAAGGGCGCTAAATGTTAGCTTAGAATTACGGGGCTCCGCCCATTTTAGACGGTCATCGCACCTCCCTTATGCTGCCTTTCTAATCAATTGAGGAGAAAATCAGGGTTGGTTGGTGATGGTTATTGCTGGGTTTACAATCAACCAAACCAATTTGAGCCAATGGAAACAATACTTGTCAAACAAATTTTTACCTTCGTTTAGGAAAACTCTTCGAAGTTAACGTCAAAGCTCGGCTCTGAACAGTTTTAAAAAAACTCATGCACTAAGACTTAAGGTCAACTTTGGTAAGTAGAAAATTAGGTATTTACTACAAGGCTACTTACATGGGGTCTTAAGTCTTCAGTATTTTGAGCTGATGTGCAGTCCAGCTTATTATCTTGCAGAGTGTCTAATATTAATTAACTATGTGCTTACTCTCCACGTAACACAAATTACTGAAGGGAGACTGACTGGAGTCGACTAACCAGATCGAGCATCGAGCGTCGGTGGAAGCCCTACAACAGTAATAATTATGCGGTAATTCTTTCAGCGACGACCAACATTTTTCATGTTAAATGTCTTATTTTTTATACAGAAAAAAATGTTTTATCGCCAGGGGATGATCCGTGAACAGAACAGAACGAATTCATAGAGCTCTTAAAGTTAGTTTTTAGTTTTTTTTTTTTCAAAAAATGTTCACACTTCACTTAACTACACTAACGACATAGCAACTTTACGCTGTCGACGTTAAGTCTCATTATCTATCTATGTAACAGTAGAAGAGTTCATTATAAGTGGGTTCTGCACTTTTTACTAGGCCGCCAACGCGTTACATTACTTTGCAAAAGCATCACGCTTTTGATTTTAAAGTGAATAATAATAGTCACTTAATAAACTTCGTCATGTAGGTTCACAACTAAATTCATAAAAAAAATGGCAATATATGACTCATAATGCGACAGGTTTGTATCCCCTGCTACTTCTAAGGATTCGCTACTTACTCTAATATCAATTTTTATCACAAAAGATAACATCAATTCTAAACTGGACTCGAACGTAGGAAGATCTGGGTGAAAGGTTTAAGTGTTGCAGTGACGGAAATCTAGTATTCGGACCACTTTTCTTTTTAGTCGTCAGTGCGTCGGCATTTCCTATATGTACCTATCCGTATACAATTAACGTGAACCATGATATTAATTTCTGATTTCTCAACCCCTATTACTGATATTTTTATTAATATTTTTAACAGAAAATTATTTTTTTAAATGACTACCGATTACTTTTTTGAAGGGTTATTTTTTTGGTTTTTGAATAGTGAAAAATTGAGGACAGAAAAGCTGGGTTATACATAATATATTGTCAGCTGACTCGTGCCAAATTTTAATGTGCTGTATATCAAAACCTACCCGAGATATATCTACAGTTGTAGGTATTTATTATAGGCAGGTATCTCATTGAAACAGTTCCGTACCCGGTTTAGGCACGTAATTACATACAAGCGGCCTTATTTAGTTATTACCTACTTGTACAATATATTCTATTGGTATAATTATGTCAATGTTGCGACCATAACATAAATAACTTACTCGTTAACCAATTAACACCCTACTATGGTCATGAATTATATAACCGATGAAAATTTTACCATACCAGCTGCGTTTCTATAAATATTAGATAGGTAGGTATATTAATTACCTATGTACCTAAATCAATGTACCTAACCTATATGTATAAATATTGTATTATATAATCTGTAGGTACTATAAGTACTCTCTTATATAAGTTACCTGATTATTATTTATAGATTTGTTACGTTAAAGGAATACCTATGTCTAAATGAAAATATGTATAAATATACCTAGTATAGAATATAGTAAATATAATAATTATGTTAATGCACAAGTACCTAAGCCACACAAGTAGCATAGGCAATGCAAATTATCTTTACTAATAAAAACTCCATCAATCTGTGCTATTATTATTTGTGGAAATTTTAATGAAAGTAGGCCTCGTTATCGATAATTACAAAGTATAGACCACAATTTTTTTAAATTACTGTCTGGGTCCGGGCATCACACAGAAACCAATGGACCGATTTTTATAAAACTTGCACAGTAACAATACTGATGTAACTACATAATAAAGAAGGATATTTCGATTCGTTCCCACTGGATGACATGTGAAAGTGAGTATGGAGACTTGGAAACCACGTGGCCACTTTAGATGACACTAGTCATCTTTGCTGGTTACGGAGGATTTAAAATACTTTTTATCCCAATCGTTTACCGAAACGAAGCGAGGGCATGACGCTAAGTGTCTAATAAATTACTCCCCAGTTAGAATACTGGCTGATATTGAACATAGATCATTTCCTTACCCTACTGACCTGCATCTTAAGGTACCTGTTGTCCTTCTGTTTGTCGTATAAAAGCAAGTTCCAAGTGTTTTACGATTCAATATATTAGATACGTTTAGAAAAGATACGAATATCGAAAGAAAATAACCAATATGAAGGCGTTTTTACTTTTGTGTCTTGTCATTTCTGTCAGCGGAGATGCGCACGTAAGTAAACTTAATATAACGGATCTGTAAAAAAAGAAAAAAAAAGTATGTAAAAAAAAGAAATTCGTTGTTCTAATGTAAAAAAGATCGAAAATATTATATTCAAAAACTATATTCATAAGCTCCTTAGGGTTAATAATTGTAAACCAATCATAATTATTATGATAATTATTTTTATTGTAAGTAGGTAGCAAATGAGCTATTGTAAGTGTCTATGTATCTACTAACAACAAACCATCCAATGACTCATCAATTTAATAAAAATTATGAAAGTAAAAAAATATTTTTCAGAACATACATTTGTCACAATCGCAAAAGGAAAAAGCGAATGAATATGCCACCGCATGCATTATGGAGAGCGGTGTAAAGTCCGAAGTGCTAGCTGATGCGAAAAAAGGTCATTTTCATGAAGATGAAGCGTTAAAGAAATTCACTCTATGCTTCTTTGAAAAATCTGGAATCCTCACATCTGATGCCAAATTGAACACTGATGTGGCTCTAGCAAAACTTCCACAAGGCATCGACAAGACAGCGGCTATGAAACTTTTAGATGAATGTAAGACGAAAACTGGTAAAGACCACGCGGACACAGCCTTCCAAATTTTTAAATGCTATCACCAGGGTACAAAGCAGCACATATTTTTCTGAATTTAATATTAATTTGTTGACTAATGAGATAGGTATATTTGTATTTTATGTGTTGTGTTTACTTTTTGTGTTAAAATAAAATATTATTTAGTTATAGTGTTTTTTATTATACATAGTTGTTGTTACTTGAATGACGCATCAAAACAAAAACTTAGGTACCTTCAATTCACGAGTACTTTATGTAAATGTAATTATAATTATTAATGACAAAAACGTTTACTAATACTGGCTTAGATGGGGAGTAGGGGTTCGTCATCTTGTGCACTTGTCATTTCTTCTTCATGTTATCTAAATTTTTTTCAATATTAGTCACCATACTTAGTCGTCTATGGTCCACAATCTTCACCTCTATCAGACTTCCTAATCTTGTAAAAGCAGATAGTAAGACACTGGGTTGCGACATTTGCAATGACGATAAAAGGTAATTATTAGGTCATCAATCTCTATTTAGAAACAGTTTTCAAAACATTGTTGGCTGTTGTTATATTAACCCGGACCTCTGCTGCAATGTTATCGATAACCTAGACCCGAGGGAAGAGTATAAATATTATGTTCATGAATTTTCTTAGTTAGATACATAGTAACTGAACTGTTCGTACAGTTATATCGTTAACAAGTTTACATCGTTAATTTTGTGATAATGTTGCGCATTACCCCTCTACTGATATGTATAATTCTTTCAATGGATTATTGCTGCGGAGAAAAGGTAAGAAAATATCAATTACACATTGAAATATACAAATTACGTAAAACTGTATCTAACAGTTAAAATTAAATTAATAACAATGTCCAATAATAAACTACTTTTCAGAAAAAATAATTTGTCCCCTCAATTTCAGGATGCAGTTTATATTCCAAAAGACAAAAGTGCAGCAATAAGAAATGAACTTAACATTTGTGCCCAGAATGTTAACGGTGAACTTAATGATTTGTTGGATCAAATGTATTCCTGGCAGATTAAATCCGAAGACCAAATAAAAGGTTTCCTATCGTGCTTCTTTGAAAAAGAGAAAAGTAGTAGTGCTGAAACGGTCGCTGGAAATATATTGACTTTAGTTGGAGACTTCAATAAGAAAGACCAAGTCGTGGAAGTCCTTAAAGAATGCAGTACAAAAGCTACTGGAAATACAGGCGCGGATAAAATTTTTTCATATGCAGAATGTTTCATGAGAGACAGCCCCGTTTTAATAAAATTTTAATCGTTGATTAATTCAGCGTTGATAGAAATTATGTGAAAATAAACTGTACGTTTTTCTTTGAGTTTGGTTTTATTATAGTCTTCTGTATTCTACAAAATCTCAGTAATTCGAAAGTGTACACAACAAAGTAAATCGCATTATGTTCTTGTTAAGTAGGTATCTAAGTATACCTTAATTATGTATTAGTGCTTTGGTATGAGATCTTGCCGAGATATTTTCTGAAAAAAATTCTTAATCATTTCCATACTATTTAAGTTTTTTATATTGTAAGAAAAGATAAATTTTTTAGACTAGGTCCTTGTTATCCACAGTTTTTTATGTTTTATTGTTTTATTAGATACAATCTCAAACAACAAAAAATAAACATACCCAAGTAACATTTTTTGGTAATTATACACTTTTTCATTTCGTTTTTATTTAAGTACTTAACATGCCTGGTTAATTAAATAGCAATTATTATATTTATGATTCATAATTTCATAATGCTTTAATTTACCGGAATCATGGTCTCTGTGTAACGGTGAATGAATATATAAACTCAATGTAAAAATCTTCAAGAATATTAGAGAAGATATTGTAGTGACCGTTTGAAAGGAGTGCAACAAATTAATAAATCTGAAAAATGTATTTTAAGGAGTTTTATATCTTATCGGCTATTGTTTTCGTTGCTGTGACTGCAGACAAAAAGGTAGGTGATTTTACAGAACTCAATCATTATTTATCATAATGACAGCACCTAATTTAATTATCTGTCTCGCTAATGAAGCATGAATTGGTAGTACCTATCTTACATCTTCAGATTTCCGCACAATTTTTACTTTCATTCTGGTTTAGCTACACCCTGGTCTCATCCCTTTGATGGCTCAGTATTAGGCATTTACTAACGGCTAACTAATGAGCATTAACGAGGGCTTAAATCCCCTGTCATCCCCTATGAAATATGAAAACGTTCAATAAACTTTGCCACTTGTTGTACCATACCAATCTCATCTCCACTCATCTCAATATTGTACGTCTCAATCGGTTCAGCGGTTTGGCCATGATATTACTACAATTTGTGTGGCTTAAATGTAAATTATTTTTTGTTTGCAGATAACAGTCAAAGTATCACCGGAGCTTGTATTGAAACTCCGTACCATATCGAAAGACTGTGGTGAAAAAACAGGAGTAGACCCGGGAATTCTACCGAAAGTGATCGATTGGACATTTGATGTAGATGAGCCAACAAAAGAATATATATACTGTCTTACAGTAAATGCTGGGTATGCCGACACAGATGGTAGCATCAGTGTACCTAAAATGCTCCAATTAGAAGTTTTAGAGGGAACAAAAGAGGAATTGGCTAGCAAATTGAAAGAATGTAACAAAATAAAGGAAAAGAGGAAAATTGATACCATTTTTGAAATAGGAAGATGTACAAAGAAATTTCTTGTTATAACTGCTGTTAAACCGAGTACTTAATGGTTTCGAAGAATAAAAAGTTAGGTTAAGTTAGGTTACACTTTAAAGTTAGTTCAGGGTTAATGTGCCTAAAGTACCAAAAATAAATTAAAAATTTATCAATACAGAAATATAGTTTATTGTTCATATCGCCTTTGTTTACATAGTGATAAACGTGGAAAACTTGAGTGTAAAGTAAAGAAACACAGTAAAAGTACAATAATACCTGTTTCCGATGATAAATCTAATCAACGTTGACGGATTGACGGTTGACGAATACTGTAAAACCAACAATAAAATATTGTTAAATTATTAAGTATGTATTATTTCTTTTTTTTATTTATATTTATTTTATTTAATGCCATATAGGTAAGAGGTTAACTACATATAAATGCGAGTAGAAATATTATTTACTCTTTTTTTTGGATAAATACATGTTTACCTGCTCATAATTTTATAATGAAAATGTTACTTGTTACTACTTTTTTTGTAAACAATATAATTTTTTACTGGTTTACCCATGATACAGGGCTCACTGAATTAAATATTAAGGTTTATTAAGTATGTATTATTAATTGCGTATTATATTTCTTATCCTAATACCTGTACATAGAGAAGAAAATAAATCGAATCCTAATAATTCGTTTGTTTTATAAGCTTTTATTAAAACTAATGAGATCGTAATGTAGGTAATTTTCAATGAGAATCACTATTAGTTTTTAATTTTTAATTCGCAATAAAATTCAAACCTTAAGTAAGGGGCTGTCCATTATGGCTGTCAGTTTGGGGGAGTGGGGTCCATAGAAAATCACCAATCATCACAAGGAGGGGCTGTATTTAAAAAAAAAAAATCAAGTTTAGTTTCTATGTTGGATGCTGGCCACCTAATTAAAGACACTTTCGTTTCATGTTCCTTTTTCAAAATTTTAAAAAGTAAACAATCAAATTTGGTGGGAAGTTTCAAGAAATTGCGGTAAACTTGAAATTTTGCTACATTTGATAATCATTTTTATATAATTTTCCGACTATGGGAAAAAATTAAAGTTGTGATCCTTCAACAAGGAGAATCATGTTGATTTTTCATAATAAAGGTTGGTCTTATACAAAAATTGCAAACCATTTGCAATGTTCAAAAGGCATGGTGATGAATGCGATCAGGTATTTTAAGAACTTTAATACCACTCAAAACGTATCCAGAAAATTGAGAGGTAGGAAAACTACACCACGTGAAGATACCAGAATCATTTCCTTTGCTAAAAAAGAACCCTTCATGGTGTGAGAGCTTTTTCGGATTGGAGTATTTGGTGAAGGAGGGCCAAGAGATGTGTCTACCAGAACAATGACAAAACGACTTTGTGAGGCGAAGTTGTTTGGAAGGGTATCTCGCAAGGTTTTAAAGACAGCTAACATCAGAGCTAGATTACAGTTTGCTAGAAAATACAGACATTGGACTGAAGATGAGTGGAAAAATGTCCTATCTTCTGATAAAACAAAAATAAATATGATTAGTTCTGACGGAAAACGATATGTTCGACGCCCTCCAAATAAAGATATGGATCCAAAGTATACGCAGAAGCGAGTCAAAGATGGGGATGAAAATATTAAAGTTTGGAACTGCATTTCTGGACATGGTGTTGGACCTGTAAAAAAAATCGAGGGCAATATGGACAAATTCCAGTACAATAATATTTAAAAAAAACTATGTTACCCTATGCAAAAGCAAATTTGCCGGCGAATTGGACTTTTCAACATGACAATGACCCAAAACATACAGCTACAGTGGTTAAAGACTTTCTACGGGATCAATCTGTCACGGTCTTGAAATGGCCTCCATATAGTCCTGACCTCAATCCAATAGAAAATTTGTGGTTAGCCAGACATTTGTTTTATGAAATATATTACAACTCAATGAGATTGCAAAAAAATATAGATAATCTCAGTTAATACAATATTTTTTCTTATTTTCACATGGACCAATTGCTGTAAAAATGATTTGATAGTGTTGTAAATTTCAACTATTTTTAAATTAAATAATATAGGATCGGAAAGTCTGTTGCCTACATATTTTTTTAGTGTCTTTAATTAGTTGTCCACCACTGTATATGTATATTACAAGCTTTTATTTAGTTTCACCTGTCCCGGTGTTTGTAAACAAATCTTGTAAGCTAAATTTCACCCACATCCCGGTGTCCGATTGAGCTAAAATTTTACACACTGGTCCAGTCCTGGTGACAATGCATGTTCATAATAAGTGATACTGTCTCCCGGATTGTCTCCAGACGATTGAACCCCTCAACGGTTAACAGTACCTAGGGACTTGAAATTTTGCACTCTTTAACTTTTTGGTTCTTTTTCTTATTAACAAGTAATAAAAGCTTGTTTTAAAAAAATCTTTTAATTTTTACTTGTTAAATACCTCACAAACGAGGAGATTGTCTGACGATGTCTACTACAAACAATTAACACCAAAGGTATCATTTAAAACTCATAATTGCTTATCCCAGTCCCATATCTGAAACAATATGGATAAGTCTTCAATTACATAAGTGATCTAAAAAATATAATAAATATCCACATAGGCAGTTATAGCTCTAAAATAAAATTTGTATGTTAATGTTGTTTTTATGATGATTGTTAATTACTCTATGTAAATGAGAGTACAAAGATCTATATAGGATGTTATCAAAAGCGTTGCATTGTTTCGTACATGTCAAAGATTTTTAAAACTATATTATCAATGGTTAATAAAATTGCGGCATTAAATTAAAAATATTTCGCATTTTTATTTGACCCTCCCGATTCATTGATTAAACAGATGGAGGTAGGTCGTTTCGTATCTCGGCGCGGCCACACGCTGCGGTAACGGTGCGGGAGCGGTGTCGCAACGTCATCCTACATACAAATTACTATACCAAATCACACCGTAGTTCACCATAATATCATATCGCACCGCGTCACACCGCTGACGCCCCGAACTAGTAACCTGCAAGACGAGGCGGGGACGGGTGCGTGGTAAACAGGGTGTATTTGGTATATTCATACCAAGCTTAAAAGTATCCTACTAATATTATAAATGTGAAAGTTTGTAAAGATGTTTGGACGTTTGGATGTTTGTCCCTCCTTCACGTTCTAACCAATCAATCAATCAATCA
>LGAG01000123.1:640804-654013 GCA_001278395.1 Lerema accius
TTTTGGGCAATCTTGCCATTCTAATAAATAAATACGCCATTTGAGGTATTCTGTCAGTGACAATTGAGTAGGTATTGGCAAAAATAGAAGATTGAGGTTATACCAAACTAATATTATTAAGTTTTTGTTTTAACAATAATTATTAATCCTATTATAATTTGGCATTACAATTTTTGTTTCATAACTTATTTCAATTTAATAATTATGTTTCTGAAGTACTTCACTACAAGAATACAAGTCTACCGAGTACCTACACTGAATGTAAATTGATGAAGCCTACTGCATTTCTACGCTGATTTCTGGAGAGTTGTGTTCGTCATAATGTTAACAAGATTGTCGAAGAAACAGTGATATAATAAGCTGAATATAATATAATGTATACCTACATGCTGCACTGTTGCTATTGCTCATTTTAGTTTGGGAAATAGTTCCATAGTAGGTACCTTATACGAATGAACACCAGTGAAAAGTGGTGTGATAAATATTGTGAATGGTTAAATAAAAGAAAACTAAAAGTATGAAGGGCACCTATCATTTGAAACTACTTTTGTGGCTAATGAAACATTTTTTTGCTTATTATTATTGTAATGTTCACCTAGACTCAATACAATTAAGTACAATGTAATTTGTTTCCAAGATATGATTTATTAAAAGAAATGCCGATTTTTTACAATCTTTTATTAATCATTTTCGTTTTCCATAAAAACATTATTTTAAATACTGAGCAGGGGTTACAATAGGACTTTTATATTTTGCCGAACCAAAATATTAAACAAGTTAGAGTTAAAACATAGGCACAGCAACCCAGCGTTCGCCAACGAACTAAACTACCCGTAATATATGCATTTTAATACGAGATAATTGCAGCAATACACTAATAAATTATTGTTCCATATAGCCCTGAGTTATTTTGACACCAGATATCATTTCTGATCGCTGTTTGACACTAATAATAATGTCATATAAATGACAATCTTGTTCTTTCTTCCGCTGTAACGATTCGTGCAGAAATATTCTACTGATAATAATAAAAATAATAATTTTGATCCCGGAGTCTTAAAAATACGTTGATTGCTTTAAGTTGTTCCTTATGGTCTAATAACTAATTGTGAACTTAATACTGCGGGCCTTTTTTTCTGGTACAAATTCTGCCATGATTCTTTAATATTTATTCGTAGGTAGGTAGTACCTACATAATAAGCTAAGTTCTGCAATTTTTTGTTATTGAATAATAAAACAGTTATGCATGTATAAATTATTTTAGAGGTCATAAATGAAAGTTTAAGGATTTTATCCTATGATATTACAAATAACCTTAAGTTTTTCAGTATATTACGATTTTTTAGGATAAGATAAGGATGGGCCTTTTCACTACCTGTGTTTGTCTATAAAATATAGACAACTGCACGATAAAAATTTGTGTTCAAAGTGCGGCCGGCCTAATAATTATAACAGTAGCAGTCATTTGATTTAATCATTTCAGGCAACAATCTAGAATAGGTTTTTGTTACCGCGAGATAACAGGTGAATGATACATCGAAGCGAAGCGAGGGCGGGTCCACTAGTTATAAATATAATAATGGATAATAAAATATAATTTATATTATGAGTGTATAAATTAAATATGCAATAATTATCGTGGAGCTCCCTATGCGCTCAGACTATAGAATCAAGTTTGTACCCATGGGGCCCTGGGTTTAAGCCAAAAAAGCCCTTAGGTAAATGCGCCCCTTACCAGGTCGCTGGAACACAATCAGTTCTTGAGTTAGCTCAAACTGAAGACCTTGTCATTTTCTTACTTTTCTTCTAGACGTATATAGATAGCTAGTTAGTAAAGCTACGTATGATGACAATTTATTGCTTGTGTTATTTAACAAAAGATATCAAAAACTTTATTATACTTATTAAATACCTATTCCGTTTATGAATATGGTTTTTAACCAAAGTTGCTATAAATGGTATTGAATATTTAATAGTATTTCATTTTTTACTAATTTTATAATTTCATGGAGTTTTCACCGATTAAAGAAATGTCTATACATGGTTAACTTAAATTATCAAGGTAAAAGTTTGTATAAACAATTATTGTGTTTTACGTGTATTTTATCCCATTAAACGTTAAAATAAAAATCCTGAATAAAGGACATAACATACCGGGTATGAAATCAACTCCTTTGATTCTTATTATATTTTTAAAGTGCCTAATTTTCAGTAGGTAACCATTAAACCGGCACTCACTTATTTATTTTAATTTCAAGGTTAAATTACCCGTAAATGTAAGTAGGTAATATAAACATTTATTGTGTAAAGAATAAATCATTGTAAAATTTATTTAAAATTTTCCTATATATAAAGGAACAAAAATGACTGAAAATTAATGCAGCTTGCACATCGTTCAGTGTCAGTTAGTTACTCGTAGATTACAAAATGGCAAAGTCTCAGAAGTTTTTCTATGTTGCATTTTTGTGTGCTGTTTTCTGCTTCGCCTGGAGTACTCAGGACAAGGTAATTAATTCATTTCATTGTTTTGAACAGTTTGAATAGTATGAAAAACTAGCAGATTTACATACTCGTATTACAATAAAATACATGGAATATTAAATTTTGGACTCTTTTTTAAATATAAAGCCCACACGTAGGTACGTGTTTAAGATTCGACATAATTTTATTTATACGGTTTTACCTAGATTTATTAACAGGCAGAAATAAAGTAAATAATACCCTTCGTTAAATATACAGACAAATCACATACAAGTACGTCGAAAGTCCCCGACGTTGCATACAATTGATGTTGATATACAATATATCCCCGCAAGGAAGAGAGGAATATGGCCATAGTCTAGTTACATTTATTTAATGATAAATTATCTGTCAAGAATATACTAAATTATGCAATAATAAGTATACTACTCTTCTGCTATGTTGTATACCTACTGTGTTAGGATAATGTATGCTTAGCATAGGTGGCACTAAAACCTACATAGCCCTAACGACAGCAAATATTAATACCTGTTTAAAGATTTCGTTTATTTTCTAGTTACACGTGAGTGTCCCGTTACCTGCAGTCGTGGAATTAAAGCAACAAGCAGAGAAATGCGAAACTGAAACCGGAGTTCCTGCTTCAAATATTAAGAAAATTATCGACAAAACATTGCCTAATGACCAGGCAAATAACGATTTCTTCTTTTGCGTCATGATTGGCAGTGGACTTATTGAAAAAGATGGCCATGTACTTGATAAATTGGCAACCTTCCCAGTTGTGGACGGGAAGCAAGAAGATATGGCAAATAATATTAAAGAATGTAACAAAAATGTTAAGGACAATCCTATCCAGACGTTGCTTGCAGTAACTAACTGTATTCACGACATTTACCATTTTGCTCCTGCAACCCCTAAATAGTAACAAAGTTCTAATCGTGTTGTTTTAAGTAGAGACCAGGTTGTTAAAGGGAATTGATTACATAATTGAAGCACAATTTTTTTTCCTTCCATATTTTTAGTTCTACAACAGTAACACAAGTGGTGTACAATTTGTTTTATTTAAACTTGATGCCAATCTGGCAATGTTTAGCACTATAGTTCCCACATTAGATTTCTTTATGTTTTGAAAAGCTGTGTTCGAACATTCTCTATTACCTATATTTATCCTGAAATAAGAATAATAGATAAATGAGTTAACAGTGCCTACAATCTCTGTCGCTCATAAACATTTATAACCTACCTCGAATATAACTACATAATAATATTTGAATTAATGAATTAAAATAAGTTTAGAGTCTACGTGTTTCGGTCATAGTTTCAGAGAGCCAGGATACTTAATGTCCGGATCTGCCCTTATAGTGTAGCTTGACAAATCCGCACGACTTCTCCTTTATCAGCCGGTTAATGACTCATTTCCTTCAGTATCTATTATCCTATAGTTTCCATAAACTACAACTAGGTAGTCACTAAGCACAAATGAATCATGAAGTGCTTTCTTTTTTGCATCGTCCGTCAATATTGTATTCAATTCTACGCGATAATTAATTTTAATGGCAGGAATTTTACCACTGGAAATAATATTTTATTTTATTGTTTTGATGATGAAATTTTTAAGTACCTAATTATTATTAGTAGATAAGTAATGTTTATTAGGGTATAAATTTGAAGTTCTAGCAATATTGAAAAAGCAACATTTAATTTCTCCTCGGTAATATCACGGTAGCAAAAATCCCAATGTGTCTGCCACAAAACATGACAATTTTCTATGGAATTGACTTTGGTTATGGCTGCATTTGAGCACCATTAAGCTGGTTAACTTAACATATCATTATCATCATCGCAACCCATAAAACTGTCCCACTACTGGGCTCGGGTCTCGTCACACACTGTGAAGGGTATAGGCCATAGTCCACCACGCTGGTCAAGTGTGGATTGGAAGATTTTACACACTTTAGAGAACTCTCAGATGTGAAATTTTCTTCAAGAAGTTTTCCTTCACCGAATCAAGTGATAATATTTAGTTCCTAATACGCTCATAACTTTTAGAAAATCAGGGTTCGAATCCAGGAACTCCGGTTCGGGAGACCAACGTTCAAACTACTAGGCTGCTGTCTGCCAAATAAACAACGAATTATACCACAATTTTAATTGTTAAATTAAACAACAAGATAATATCCAACAACATTTTTTATTAAATGTATAAGAAATAAGTGTAAAATACAAACATAAATCGTGTCAGGAACATTAATATAGTTAATATTCACTGAATTTAATTAAAACGCAATTATATCACCTATAGGCTGTATAAAAGTGATGGAAAGTACTCACTACTCAGAGTACGCACGCACGCAGTGCTCGCACGGTAGTTACTCCCATATATTATTATCTTGATATTCAATAAAATAAATCAGTTTATCAAAATGTTCTGTATCTATAATGTCTTACTGTCGATCCTGTCATAATCAGAAAAAACATATCAGATAATTATTTTAAACTACTATTTTACCTACGTCATGTCTATGTAAGACATTACGACTATTTTTCAAATAATTTGAATTAGGTACGTGCAAAGTTTAAAATCTGGTAAAATAATAACCCTACATAATTTCGTTCACTATTACTATAAAAGATGACGTAATATTTGACGCTATGACGGTTTCAACCATATTAAATGGCATAAATTATAAATGCTAATTATAAATTATAAGCACCGAAAATGAAAAAATATATTGTTTTGCTTACGTATAATTTTATAATTTTGTGTTGGAAAAATTCATACAGATTTAAATTTTCCTTTATAAATATTTTTCTTACAATACAGTTTCTCTACAGTAATTAGTGGGTAGAAACAAGATACTGAAATATACACTACATAAAATGGCAAAAGCTAGGTAAAATACCATAAGAACTTAAGATACCTACTGAGTTATTTTATCTTACTCACAATTTTATGTACAAGTCAATTTAATTCTATGATTAATGATAAAGAATTAAAATGTATCTACACCGTTAAATGTATTGAATTGTACTTAGTTTGTAGTTGTGATTGTGGATTTGATTAAAAATTAGAATGAAAGAAACCGCAATAAATTAATTAGTTGCCGACCAAATACGTAACCATCGAGATAGGAATACGTTAATACTTAAATGCATTAAATTAGAGTTCAACACAAATATACATTGCAGTAATTTATTTTATAATGAAAGAAAAACTATTTTTGTAATTATGTAGTTATTGATTATGCAAAAGAGTGAGTCTATCATTCAGAAAAGAATTTCTAACTAATTTTACTGGTATCATTATATCTATCTACTACAGATGTAGATCTTAATACGTATCTATAATACAACGCTAAGTGATTAAGATTATGTTGAGAAAATGTTAAATATTAAAAATATCTATAAGATAAGATCTAACTCATTCTCGCATAGATACCTAAGTATTGGTATAAGGAACAAAGTTTCTCTAACTACTGAACACTCGAAACATTTTATACTTCCAAGCATAAGAGAAACAAAAGTGAATTTCGCAATGGCTGCAAATACGAGTACTACAAGGAAAATACAAAATTACGTTACTAACAACGTGTTTCCAATACATCTGATTCTGAATTTAAACTACTAACGCTAGATCTCGGTGCATTCAAATGTACCCTTCCGCTACTTCGTGGCATTGGCTCATGTAATTCATCATCATTGTTGTCATTCGGGTCATAGTCTATTATATATTCTTCTATTCCAACATCTTGTGTGTCTTCTACAGATATCT
Source organism: Lerema accius (assembly GCA_001278395.1). NCBI lineage: Eukaryota > Metazoa > Arthropoda > Insecta > Lepidoptera > Hesperiidae > Lerema > Lerema accius. The sequence goes on from LGAG01000123.1 coordinate 647,055, forward strand.
GCGATTCTGTCATAGATTCTAGAGAAGAATCGCTAAGTACGAGGTTTCGTGTATTAAATAAGGAACGTCTATCACGAATGTCGTAGTAACTCTGGTTACTTTGCTTCTTGATCAAGTTATAGTTGTCATCCAGAGGTACAAAATATGTTTTGATGTAACCGGCCCCTTTCACGTAGGTTTCACCTCGGTATGTTGTGTAGATACCACACTCTTGTAAAATACCTGCCGTATTCTCGGTTACCTACAAAGAAATATATATTATAGCTTACTTATAATTCTTATCATTACTCCCTTACAGTTCGTTAAGCTATGAGAATAGCATAGCCTATTACACTTAAAACGTACATTATAGTTGAAAAATTTACCAAAATTCTTCAACAGTAAAAAAAATATACTTTTTTTTTATTCTTAAAAATAAAATGAATCTTACTTGTATTCTGCCCGTTTCTCCAGTTGAATCCATTCTAGAAGCCATGTTAACAGCATTGCCCCAAATATCATACAATGGTTTTAAAGATCCTACTACTCCGGCTGCTACTTCCCCGTTTGATATACCTTAAAATATATTATTTACAAATTACGTATATCAATAATTGTGTTTCATTCATATAAGATATTAAAATTACAAAAGATTGTATAATAGAATCTGTTATGTTATGTTACAGTCGAATGCTCGTCTAAAATAAATTTTAATCCAACTACTACCTATTCGTAGATTAAGTCCTTCGAAACTTTGAAATGATCCGCGATTGAAATTTTGTAATTGCATCATCATGGCTGCTGCGAACTCTACCATTGTAACAACTATGGCCCTGTTGTAAGTTGTGTTTCGCGTCTTGTCTGCGTTTGAACCATAAGATTCTATAGAATCTCGTCTGCTTGGATCTAGTCCACACGCTGCCATGTAGGTCCATCCCGCCATTTTGATTTTCTCCACTTTATATATCGATGCGCCAGTCAATAAAAGCTAAAATTTAATAAGAGTTAACTTATTCTTGTTATATGCAGAAAAAGCGTCATAGAAATCAATCTTAATCCATACCCGATCAAAGTCCGAAATAACTTCATCCAAAATTCTTAAGACAACTTTATCACTCAAATCTGCGTCGTTTTCAACGCCCAGTTTGTAATCAGTCAACGAAGCAAACATTACGGCGACATTATCGTATTTCTCATAATATAGTTCGTCGACTGACCTATTCAAATCTAAGTAAATTTGCACTGAAATTAAAATATATTTTTTAAATTTTTTCTTGGACTTAAATTAACAATGGTAACGTTTTAATTTGATCTTACCAACGTGAGCAGGTAAAATATTTTCTAAAAGCATGTTATTAACTTTTAACATAGTCTCTGCCTCTTGCTGCTCCTCACTGAGTTGTATTTGCCATAAGTTATCTAATCTATTCCTGTACTCAGTGGTTCTGTCGATCCAATAAAGTGTAATAGTTATAAACACCACAGAAAGCGTATGGGCAATTCGAGGATCCAATCCTATATTCCAGGTTATGTCAATAGAAAACAGGTTTGACTTAATTTCCCATACAATCCATAGATAAAAGAAAGTCATGCCTCCCGCAACGATCCATTTGAAAATGAAAAATACTCTGCTGAAGAGAAAGTTCAATAGCAAAGCCAGAGTCCAACATTGCGTCACGTGCTACAAAGCAAGGAAAAGATTAGTAGGTTGATAAAGATAAACTGAAAAGTATAAAGCTGTGAAAACATGATTACCCACGACGAGACACAATTTGACTTAATTGTAGATGGAAGCCCGGGTACATAAATTTCTCTGCAGGAGATGACATTGAACACTGAAGTCACTGCTAATGCTAAGCTTATTAAAATATAGAGCACAGTCCTTATTTTAGCTGATTTTATTATGTCCACAGACATGTCATAAATTGTACGTAGAAATTTGTTTTTAGGCTCATCCATGCCTTTGTATTTTGCCCAAACAAATTGAAACCAGGTGAAAGGTTGCAACAAAATTAGTCCAAGTATCAAGAGCGCGTAAAATATCCAAACGAACCATTTAAATCCGCTGAGCCTGAAATATCAGAACGTATTATAATCTTGTTAGACTATGACTATTTATTACATGATTGGAGTAAAACATGAGGAGTCATTAGATTCATCGCCAATGTAAGAGTAACATAGGCTAAGATCTTATTTTTATGGAAATGATAACTAGTAATGTACGTAAGGAAAGAGCACAAGTAAGTAGATGTTATTTATGGAATATCAACGGTGGAGAAAAAGGTACACGACAGGTAATATAATTTGAAGAGAAATTTTATACGCTTCTTACAAAATTTTAATGATACGTTTATTACAGTTCAAAAAATCAAAGCTCAGTTTAAATTATTCATATTTTGATTTTAAGTTTTGACCTGCCGTTCAGTTGTTCAATAAGGTTTGGATAACATAAAATGTATTACTTATTAGTGATAAAAATACTCACCAATGTGTTGTCAATCCATTTATAATAAATATCAACAATGAAATAATAAGACAACATGCCATATAGTACTTAAAAAGGGGGTCTGCTAGCATAAGAAAATTTTTCTCTAGAGGTAGGTTTTTATACATCAATGTAAATCTGTTTAGTTTTGAATCCCTCCTGAAATGGTCTCTGAAAAAAAATATTCGTAAATAAAAATAGAAGATAATAATATTTTTAGAGCGTAAAACAACACTTTTACTATCTAAGTTTTAATATTGAAATCATTATGAATCAGGACGATTTACACATCAAGCCATTATGGTTATGCAATTTGTAATTAAATTTTAATTTTTCACTCACTTTTGGACATTTTTATTTTTTACATGATTACAATATAGTTTCAATGCAGAAAATATGAATATCATTTTTGCGATATAATTGAACACATCTTAGGTTACTTAAAAACTATTTTTTAGGTCAAATGTTTTTTATGTAGATTTTGGTTTCCTTTTGAGATTTCTCTGCTTCTCATTACTCACTTGCCATTAGTCATGTCCTCAATTTCCTTGGCCATTTGCGCGTCCGCTGCTTTTAACATCTGTTGGTATTCTACTAGATTCTCATCCATGAACGAGGTGGTTCTCCTCAAGTTTGATGAGATTCTCTGTTCCGATCGCTACTAGAAATACAGACAATATTGTATCTTATGGGGAACTTACGTCTTGATTGTCCTAAATATACTCACTGACTATACTCGTCACTGAAGTTTTGTTGTGTAATTTTTTGAGAGCATATCACAAAAGATAAAAAATGAACAAAGACAGTCTGAAAACAACACGCAGATGATTTGTGAAAAAAAATACTTCACTTACTCTGCTACGGGTCCGAGTATTCATGATTTTGTGAAAGCCGACGGAGGCACGCCGAAAAGGCTTGAAGTCCGAAAGAGGCTGAAAGTAGTCATCAAAAATTCTTCAAATATACATTCAGACATGCAATTTATTTCATGAATTATTTGTCAAAAAGGCCAACTCTTGCTTTCAAGTATTATTAATAATTTGAAGGTCCTAATTAAATGAATATTAAAAATAAAAATGATCACTATTTCATAATTTTAAATTTTATGTAAAGATAATTTATGACCATAAAATCTTTATTACTATAATTATAATTTTTATTGATACTTGCCCTTGGCGGTAAGGAAATTAAAAATGTCTCCAGTTTATTTTTCATTATGAATGGGTCGTTTTGAGATTCAAAGTTGGGCTCTATAATATACTCTCGCGCATAATCCAATATCAGTTCAAGCGTTTGCTTTGTAACGTGCACTTTTCTGAAATGAAACGGAAATAACCGTAATTTTCAATATTATAAAGAAAAAGAGAGAAAGATTTTTGGGATTGGGATGTTAAAAAATTCGAAGTGGTGCTTCTTTTCGTCATGTCATAGTATCGTGACTAATTCCGGATAAAAATATTTACACTTTACAGGTATATTATCTCATTACTGTCGCGCGTTTATTTATTTATAACCACGAGTGGGAACTATACGGTTACTGCAACCGTTGCAACATAAGATACTACATTCGAAAGATTTATTTTTTCAATTACACTGCAGTATAGCGTAGCGGTTACAAATCACGTTGGTCTTTTGTTTGCAGATAAAAAATCAATGTCTGTGACAGATTATGTTTTACTTTTAAATAGGAATCCGTTTTTTACTTTTAGAAATACCTGTATAAAACAGAATGAATAAAGATAGATCGATGAAAAAAAAAAGCCACCAAGCATCTGATTCAATTTGTCGACTATAAATTCTGTGAGTACAAATCCTTAGATCAAAAAACTGACATTTTTAACTTACCCGGCTTTGCCCGTAGACTCCATTTTATTAGCAATTGTGACATCTTTGGACCAAATATCGAATTGCCACTTTCGTATGCCTATTAAACCGCTGAGAATTTTACCTGAATGTACTCCAATTCTCATATCTATATTAAGTGATCGCTTCTCCCTGAAAAATATAATCATAATATCAAAGAATACTTTCAAATATTTTTTTTCTAATATCAATTTTTATTTGAGAATGGTTACAAAATATATTTTAACGTTTCACGCTTGTGAGGATTGCAAAACTATCTTAGTAAATGTCCAAGGTTCCAAGCCAACGATTTAATGTCGAAGTTAATAATTATAATTATTATAAAACCTTACACTTTAATTAATACGAACCGAACATCCTTAATGATGTAAATCATTTCTAATCCCAAATCAACGCAGTTCTTCGCATGTTGGGCAGTCGGTCTTGGAACTCCACTCACGCAGTAGTAACAATCACCCAAGAATTTTATTCTCAACACATCATGTTCCTGAAAGGGGAGGTCCAGGTGCAAGGGACATTAAATTACTTTATTAATTTTACCTAAATAACACCATATAATCGGCCTCTTCAAAGATTAAAACGGATAATATTTAACATTATCTTAAGTCCTTTACAATGTATATTTATTGATACTTCACAGATTAGTCATTCGTAACATGACATGTGTTTACTAATAGTTAGTAAAATATTATTCTGCTAATTCTTTTTCTAGCTGTAGCTTGTATTTAAAATAAAATAGACAATACGTCGTCTTATGTGTACATGAATAAGGGAAATCGATTTGATAGCACCTCTCTAAATTGTGTTGACAGTGCGGTGACAAATGCTCTCGCGAAATGACGTCCACTGTAGTTTATATATAATTTGCCTAGAGCATCTAAACCTATAAACGAATGGTATACTAAAGAAACAATTGAACTACACTTACTAACCTCAGAGGCCTCATCGAATCTTCCAAACAATTCATTCAGCAACTCTACCATACGCATGGGCGACAACGTCGTCGATATCTTAGTGTAGTTTACCACATCTGCATACAGTATACTGACGTCATCGTGTTCCTCCACATACAGCTGACTGTAAAAAAAATAAACAAAGTACCTTGACGTCATTGCCTGAGTGTGATATTTAAATTTGAAGTCTAATATAGATTAATAGTTTTGATAAATCCACTGATTAGGTACTCGTACTAGACACACACTCTTACTTTTTTGATGATTGTAATTCAAAAATATTCTGACCATATTTGTAAAACACGATGAAAGTGTGGCGAATAAAAGTAAGGTTTCAATTTTATTTTATTTAAAATAAAAAATTTATTTTCTCAAAACTAAAATACAGTTTAAATTTTTTTTGATCAGTTGAAAATAAATAATACTAGTAGGTCCGAAATTGTCAATGACAATAAAACAAGTTATAGTAAAAAAGTACACTTACTTAAAAGACTTAATGTTGTGGTTGTGGCTATGCATCTGAATGTCCAAAAACATAGCACGAATGTCTCGACGAACTCTTGACATTATGTGTTCAGGAAGAATACTCAACATGAGTCGTTCCTAAAAATAATAAGATTTTTAAGAAACTAGGATTGATTGCATTAAAAAAAAGGATATATTTTTATTTAATATTTATTTACGTTGTGAAATAACCTCAAAATGGTGGCGTTTCAGTCTCTACTTCGCGCGATTTTTCAATATTCTCGCTTTTTGTAACAAATATACATACGAGTATTACTCGTACATATTCACGTCAAAATATAAAATAATTCGATTTACCTCCTGATCCTTTACAAATTTCAATCTTAAAGTACTTTCAACACAGGCTCTTCGGTCTAGAAACGATCTTCGCGTCACGATTTCATTCATAAGCCGAAAGTATATGCCCATGAGATTAACTCCTACTAAATATATAGCGTCAGCGATTACCTGTAACAATAGTTCATTATATCCGAAGTATAGTATCCTAAGTCAGGGATTTTTAAACTAGGTTCTGCGGAATCTAGGGGTTCCGTAGACTAGTCATCAGGGCTCCGCAGAAGTTATATTCTACATAATAAAGCCCAAAAAAGTCAACTTCGGAAATCGGTGAAATGTAGCGAGGAAAAAAAGAAAGGTCAAAATATGGGGTTCATAAAAGGTACTTAGTTGGTGTTCCGTTGCATTTAAAGTGTAAGAACCTCTGTCCAAAGTCATATTTAGCTAGATATTTAGTATAAGCGTTTCACGTCTCTCTCGTTGATCATAATAAGAACTAAATATGGATAAGTTGGTCTCCGATTCTTAGAATTTATTTATCTTTTATATGATCATCTTAAACAGCACACATACATGGCAGATTTGGTAATAGTGAATGTTTAAACATGATGTGTTCATCTCATAAATTCTTCGAATACAAATGTTTAAGACAAATCGTGATTTTGTGAAATTTTCTTATGTAGGTACTTATATTTTATGACATAAAATTTTCAGACACAGAGACATCAAAGGTAACTTTGCAATATCTTAGTGATGGATTATTAATCATGTCTAGGCTTCTAGATTAATTATGATATCAATAAAAAATATATTACTTCGAATAATCGTAACTATAAAAAGTTGTCATTTTATCGCATAATTGCATGCATTCTGTAATT
>LGAG01000123.1:654847-672892 GCA_001278395.1 Lerema accius
CACAGGCTCTTCTGTCTAAAAACGATCTTCGCGTCACGATTTCATTCATAAGCCGAAAGTATATGCCCATGAGATTAACTCCTACTAAATATATAGCGTCAGCGATTACCTGTAACAATAGTTATGTATATTCGAAACATAGTATCCTAAGGATTCTTAAACTTGGCTCTGCGGAATCTAGGGGTTATAAAGCCCAAAAAAGTCAACTTCGGGGAATCTGTGAAATGTAGCGGGGGAAAAAAGAAAGGTTATCAAATGGGGTTCCTTGAAATGAAAGGTACACTTAGTTGGTGTTCCGTTGCATTTAAACTTTAAGAAACTCTGTCCAACGTCATATTTCGCTAAATATTAGTATCGTTCGTTCATCATAATATGACCTAAAAATGATAAGTTGGACTATGTCTCCGATTCTTAGGATTTTATTTATCTTTTATTTGTCATCTTAAATAGCACACATACCTACATAGCAGATTTGGTAATACTGAATGTTAGAATATGATGCTACAACTTGATTTTAGTTACACTGTTTTTGTTTGAGTGTTAAAAGGTGTAATCAATGGTTCATAGACTGTCAGGAGAGCTAAGTCCTTCATAGTTACAAGTACAATTATGGCAGCTGTTACACAAAATCGTCAATATAAAACGCTTTAATATAAACTTTAAAAAGTAAAAAAATTGTAAAAATATTAACTTACCACTAGTTTCTTTAGTGGATCATGAGCATAGGTGAAGAGACCTAACACAAAGATATATATCAAACTGACGATAATACCCAGTACTATGGCCATAATATTGTTCCTCATTGGTAGAAAAATGTACGTTGAAAGCAGTGCCATTGTGGCGTAAGCTGGCCTCAGCGATACTCCTGACAATGAAGTGTAGATTGCTACTGCGATATCTAAAATAATATTATAATATTACGTCAAACTTACCACATTAATATATTCCCGGATGCTAGAATCGTATAAGGTAGGTATGCAAAACATTTTTATATACAAACCTGTAAACACAAGGTCCGCGGTAATAACAAAACTGAACACAACAGGTATCCAACGCCATCGGTTCTTCAACGGCTCATAAAAGCATTTGGAGAGAAATATTAAAGGTATGCTTATCCTCAAGACGTACATGGTAATCGATAAATAAGTAGGTCCCCAATCGTTGTCCTCTGAAGACTGTAACATTTGAATTATTTATAGATATCTATGTATTAATAAGTGAAGGGTTGTTTCTTATTTTGGTATATTTTTTAAGAATTATGCAGGCACGAAGTAGTGCATAAAACTAAATTTTGTTTGCAATAATGTAACTACATTTATTTTTGAATTAAAAGCAAATCAATAAAATCACAGATTGATTTCACGGTTGAACTTCGTCGTGCACAGATGATTGACGAAAGATCAAACAATATGATAAATAAAAAATTATTAAAATTTATAAAATAATTGTCGCCTTTGCAATTCCACTGATACTATGCAAAATTACTTGTTAGTGTTAATTAGACCGCTTAATTAACCGCTTAATTCTGTAGACCATAGCTGTTTGCGATATGAACAACTTTTGTTAAAAGTAATCCAGATAATACAATCTAAAGAATTTAAAATTATGTTTATCTTTTGATAATAATCACAGTTGTTGCCAAAATCTTTACATTTCTTGTATAATTAATTGTATCATTGTTCATCAGTCAGTTGCAAAAAAGAAGATCAAATGTTTTGTAGTAAATTTTTCTACAATACCCTTCAAACTTTAACAGCTGTAAGGGAAATAAGCAATTTATAACTTTCGCAGTAAGGGTTCGGTCAAATAAGCATGATATGCAGATAGTACGCGAGACAGTAGTTACGGTGCGAATGCAAATACGTCAAAAGGGCAGGCAACTAGAAGTGTGTCTGCCTAATCCTTAAATCCTAACGTTAACTTAAGTCAACAACTATAACTTTGTATCTTTCAAAATGTATATTTCCATGGAATAATATTCTAACTTTTAAAACAGAGTGTGGAGTAAAAAAGTTGGATAGTAAAGAGTTATTACTTACATCTTTGTATGTGCTGACGATAACTAGAATCATGTGTGTTGTCGTAAAAACTATTAACAGTGAGAGATAAATGTATATGAGCGTTTCTCTCAGCTTATCGTCGTATTTCCTGTACAAGCCCTCTAGATCTTTTTGATAGAATTGATCCTGTAATAATAACATCACTTAATTTAAGTAACGATACGAAGATAATATCGTGGGTATTCCAGTTGATACGAATAATGGAAATTATCACACACGAATCAAATCAGAAGCCACTTAAGATTTGTTTTATTTCCCTATTACTTTAAATGTAATATTTATGTTCATTGCTAAATGTTATAAGAACCTAACATACAGTATGACTGAATGCAGTCTTATACACCTACTAAGCGATTATGAAATTTAAAAAATGTGTTCAACAGGTGATTTTACATAAAATATAATCATTATAAGTAATAATGCTATACACTCATAGCCCCATACTAGGATTCCCTGTATTCTGGGTGCCATGGACTACACAGAAACACAAACAAAAACAGTATCCAAGAAACGAACCCTTAAATACTTCCAATTCCATTGTTTCCCACCAGATTGCTCCGCCTCCGCGCTTCTGAATTCGTGCAGTGAAGACAACATGCTCGTAGCCCTATTAGAGTTCATTGAGTATCTTGCAAGTAACTCCAAAGCCCCAACTTGGAGCACGACGGAGCCCGTAGTACGAGACGCGCGTTCGACCTAAAGAAACATGATTTAAACTTATAATTATAAGGTCGAATTTCCCAACCGGGCAGGGTATTAACTTTGGTCGACGGATTACTATGTTTTTTACTTCGAAAAACTATATTGCTATTATCTTTTCACTTGAACATCATTTATCATGCAATCGCAAAGTGTCTATGTCAAATAATTTTGCGACCGAAACACGTTTGCTCGGTAAAAGCATCAGTTGAAACTCCTTAAGATTTGGGAGGTTGTATTAGTATCTGTCAATATGTTTTAAACATATAGCTTATCACGGTGCTTTTGCATTAAAAATCTCTAAAAACAGTATTTAGACATGAGATCATCGTCGTAGTAGATAAGTTCAAGATTCATTTGAAGCCGAAGGAAAGATAGGCAGCAATTGTACCTATTTAAGCATACAAAATTTTCACTCTATTAAAGTATAAATTAAGTACTGCACCCGAGTTCTCGACATTTCTAATACGAAATATCGATTTATTATAAAATCTTCTATTTTCTATAATACAATCTTTACGATTGAAAGTACTGAAATGGGCACCAGTTTGTTATGACAATGTCAACAGAAAACACAATTTTTGACGAAACCTCACAGAAAATTAAATAAAACCATAACGAAAACGTTAGGTTAAGGTGTATAGGTATATCAAAAGTCCCAATATCTAAATAATATAAAACCTTTTACTAGAATATAAGAGATAATAATAATATAAATGCTCATAAGTAAGTTATATTTGATTACTTTATACATCATTTTGCATAAACGCCTGATAAAATCGAACAACAATTTATATTACATGCAGAGACAAATTATATCTAGCGTATGAAAACGTTTATTAGCAAAAACAAATCAACGAAAAATCTCTAGCAAATTGAAAGACCATTTCCGGGAAATCCATCCGTATCTCAAACGATTATTTATATAGGAATTTGCACTGATTAGTAAAGAGGAATTTGTCCAGGAACTTACCATGATGGCAACAACAAACAAATTTCACGAGTATACAAGATATACACAGAGCACTATTCACTGAACACTAGGCACGGGTGGTATAACTGTGGTAGCATTGATGGTCGACTGAGGTATCGTGGTCTATGTCCCGTCGATAATAACGATACCGATAAGCGTCACTCAGACGCAGGTAGGTATTAGTAGATTGTGAAAATAATTGTCGAATCATCGAATGTGGGCCCATGTATGTGTACGTATTATAACACACCTGTGTAAGTAACCCTTGAGTATATTTTTAATTAAACTTCCGATTAAGATAAGCTATTATGATATTCGGAAGGGCTTAGTTCAAACGATTTTCTAGGGATTTTACCGGTTTTCTTATCATTCTAGATAAGTTTTAGATGACAAAAGAGACTTATTAACCAATTGGTTCAGTTACAAAATGGCTTTAAGACCTCGAGATTTTCTACGATGTCATAGGGATTTAGTACTATTTGCAAAAATAGGTCTAAATATTGATCAGACCCATTATGCCTTGAAAATTAACATCCAAATCGTACCTTTATAATTATCATCAGTCATCAACACACTAAAAACGATTGTACATAAATATTACAAGCATTTGTACCTTCATTTTTACAGCCAATTTGCAAGCGTGTGAACTGGGCTTGTAAGTCACAAATTATACCATTAGTTCTAATTGTTTCACTATTCATTTTCTCGCTACTATTTCAAGAGTAGCCGGGCTCAGGTCAGCCTACATGGCTGTTCATTAAATGTTAAAAATTGTTGCTTAGCTGCTTATAAATATGAGTGTAATGAATAAAGTCTGCACTACTCGTATGGGAATACCTAAACAATGTTAAGGGCTTTATGGTGTTAAGGCCATCGTCCTAACCTAGCTTTTGTGCTTTTTCAATGAGATCTAGACCTACTTAGCTTTCATTAAGCTTAGCTGGCAAGCTACTATAAAGCAGTCATATTCTCAAGGCATATTTGGATTTCGAGGGTTTGACCAAATTAAGCTACAGTATGGTTTAAGGATAGGTGAACACTTAGAGGTAAAGAATATTAAGCGGTTATGCCTTATGAAGCGTTTTTTGTTAGTTAGTTTGCCGTTACGTGATGTCAGCGCCCTTCGGAGTAGCTTGAATACTCGTCGTATATCGGAAAAGACTAGCTATCTATATATATGTATAGTTTGGCTACAATTCTTTTACGAATATAGCAGTTTTAAGAATTAGGAGAGATCCAATCGAAAATACGGCGGAAATGTTTTATCGTATTTGAGATTTTAGATGTAATTTTGGAAAGCCGGTTACAAAACAGTCTCTTTGCTTAAAAATTTTACTGTCTTCATTTTTCTGAAAGCACAGAAAATAGAATAAAGATGTATCAATTTATTTTGTCCACAAGATTATAATTTAATTTTGTTGGAACAAATGCGCCCTCTGTAGCAAACTGCTGAAACTGTTTACTACTGTTGGTCTTTACTCGTAGCATTATCGTAGCCATGTTCGTATTAAGTTGAGGTATTTTTCAACAGATGTCGCCTTTATGAAGTTTTGCTTTGTAGATGCTGTGGGTATGAGGTAAGTTCGATATGTACCCGCTCATTCATACCCTCTTATTGCTAAGGTTTACTAATGTAGGAGGTATAATTTAAATATTATAAAAAGTGCTTGTCTGTCGGCATACAAAACTCTCATAAAATAAGGGTCTATTTTCCGAATTCATATTTAAATGTCTGAAAGAAAAAGTGAAAATGTAGTGTTTGTAGGATTTTTGTTATACGGAAAGATCTGTCTTGTAGGGAGCCAATAAAATGGATTTAAGCCGTTTGTAAAGATCTTTTCTCTTAAGTCGAAAACAGGGATCCAAAATTAAATCTTAATAATAAAAAGATAGCGTGCGTGTGTTTGTCACTGAACTGCTTATAAACGACTGAACCGATTGTAATAAAAGTTTTGTGACATATTTTAGAAATACCGAGTATGGTTTCAAGTCACAGTTGGATCCGGTAGATGGTGTTGTCGTCGAGATACATCAAGGGACCAGTCAAAGTATTAGAGACATCGATACGCCATCATTCTAAAAGTTGACCAATATGATGAGCATTTACTAAAGATACAAGAAAATTAAAGGGATTCGTTCTGATGTGGGAATATGCGGCAAAACAACGTCTGCCCGGTCTTTTAGTATTATTATAAAATTTAGATTTTACTATAAATACTCGTAAGTAGTCTTACTATGTTTATATAACTCTTACTTGCGTCTGTCTGTTTATTTATTTTTAACCCGATAAGGATAAATATACTCCCAGACATTACAAGTAGAATCAAGTCATCCTGCGTTTTATGAATGTTACGCTAACATCATTTTTAATTGCATGCATGAAATATAATAGGTACACTTTTATAATTCCATAAAGATTTATAGACATTCTCGTTTTTATGTAAATTAAAACATAATTATAGAGAATAGGTTGTTGGAATAGGTAGGTGTTTAAGCAATTTTCCTTTGTATTTCATACTACAGAAAACATAATTATTATTCGAGTTACCTATTCTGTAGCCTGAAATTGAATGTAGTTATTTCTATTACATAGGTCCCTATAGCTACACAGACAATTGGAGGGTTCAAATAAAACAAAATAATTGTTCTTTATAAAAGTTTTAGGGGTTTGATTCCAATCTAACTTTGTGATAGTTTTCTGCTATCCAGTTTTGTTGACTTTTATAGGATAGAATGCGATGCGACGCTTCACAAATTATAGCTCACGATTCTTAGTAACTGGATAGAAAGTTGTAGAATTAATAAGAAATTGCAATAAAAAGAAACCATTTTATTAAAACGTGTATGTAATTTGAAGAAGTATTTGAGGTTTACTATTCTTAATGATTTAATTAATCTTAAAAAAATATCTTAAAGAGGCTTAAAATTTAAGGGAAATCACATGGCCTATAACCAGTGGAGAAAAAGGGCGCATCCAATGATACCCTAATAGTCAGATTTAAATAGTTAAGAAGTTCTGAGGGAACAAATTAGCATTTATACATATCAGTCAAAGTCATTATGCAGGGTGCACCTAGGCGGGTATAGAATACGATGTACCGTATGTAAGTACCTGTATGTGCAGGTACTATTAAGCGATTAATTACATCAAGATCATTATTTTTATTTGTTTCTAAACGTTGACTTATCGTAAGTAATATTAAGTATATGATAATAATGTATCGTGTACACTATTGTTATCGTTTTAAGTATGCGTCATTTTATTTATCTAAATGCTTTCTACGAATTTCTGGAAGAATGCTTAGTTAATAGTATCGGTTTCAACTTCCGTTTTTAAACGGCGAAGCGACAGGAAAAATAATAACTTAGAGAACCTCAATTATAACTTTAATTTTATGTAATTTTTTAACTTAAGACTTTTGTGAGGTAGTCCTAATACCTGCCTAAGGTCTCTTATAATAATTCTCTTTGTCATAGTTAATCATCAAGTTTTTATCTGCTTTGATCATCGACTCAGTATAGATCCACTATAGATGTATCTTCTAGAATACGTAAGGCACACAGATCCGGTAGCATTTTAATTCTTTGGCCGCCTAATTGATTTTAATCTGTTCTTAATGTTCTAATTGATGACATGTAAATGTTATACATATTTGATAAAATATTCTGGACAATTATTAATGGCAACTTTAAGTGCTTTCGCAATTTTAGACTTACTATTATTTTTATATCATTAGGTCATTGCTCCTCTTGCCGCAATATTACTAGCCCCAGAAAGTTTAATCATTAAATCATTACATTAGGTAGATTTATGGTTCAATGTCTTACAAAAATTCGATAATAATAACTAATGAATAATACCCGAGATTTTTATTAAAGACAAAAGGCAGATAGAGGCGAATTTTTTTCGTAATTGAATTCACTTAATATTATATCTACTACTCATATTGAAATTCATCATTATAATAATTATTTATAAGAATTGGTATTTCTAGCCAAGTTTTTCATAATGAAATATTTTCAGAAGATAATAGATTATTTACTAAGCAGAAACAAGGAGATTAATATTTTGTGCCTATTTTATTGAAGACATTGTGTCTCTGAACTAGTTAATATTGTATCAGCGAACAAACTTTCCAAAATTTTTATGTAACTTTAATCCAAATTAAATAGAGAACGCCCTAGCTTTAGAACTCCGTAAAGCTTGGAAATGTGTTAGTGTTAGTCACTTCTGCTTTTGAGCCGTTCTGTGTAATGAAACGGCTCTTGAGACGTATGTAAACATCAATGTTGTTAGTGTCACTATGCTAAATATAGATAGCGGATAAGTAATTAATTTTCAAATTCAAATTCATTTAAAGATTATAAAATTCAATTTTAAAAACATTTAAAGTCATACCTATACCTATTAATGATACTTAAGCACTTTTTATCTTACCCCGGTTCATAAAGGTGCTTTGATATGGAGGAGAAGAAACGGTGAAAGAAACTCCCTCGCACTTTCATATTCATTTCAGGCTATTCATTATGTGAGATAAGTTTTTTTTCCAAGTAAATAGGTGTTCATAAATCTTTGTTCATTCCTCATACAATATAGTGGAGTACATAGAATGGATTAATTTATTACTTAAGTAATGAAGAGTTAATTACAAAGAAGTAATTAGTTTAGGTTTAATTTGATTTAATTTGAATTTCAGATAAGTATAAGATTTAATAAAACTGAGGTTTTATTTATAGAGAGCTAAATTGTAGTAATTGTTAGAAAATCAAGTAAAGAACAAGTGAATTAAAAAAAAAATTATAACTCACTCTAAAAGCATATCTGTTCCGCTGTGAGTTAAAATATCGAAACAGTTTGTAATCCAATGGTAACCAGCTATCCTCATTACATTAGTCTTTAGAAGTTTGCGTGGTTCATCGTCACATGGCGGAAAAATATAAAATTGATGTTCTGTTCATGACTTTTATGTTAAGAAATATTTAGGAAACCGCCAAGGCAATTTTGTTAGTTACAATGTAGAGCAGTGGTTCCTAACCTTTTCAATATCGCTATCCCCATGACCTGTAAAGAAAACTGATTTTACCCTGCCTTTAAAATGTTATTAAAATTAATAATGCAAGTAACTTTTTTCTGTTTTTTTTTTATTTTTATTTTAGCATCCTAATAATTAGTACCATCTTTACCCCCAAAAAAGCTGATTCACCCCAGCGCGGGGGTAATTCCTCACAGCGTGTATCTGGCGTTAACGCTTATAAAATTAGGGTGTGAAGCATTAGAAGCTTGGCTCTATATGACATCTGATAACTTTAAACAGTGTGACCAATAGGGTCACTTCTTGGCAACATTTTATAGGAAAATTGTTTTAGTATGATTATGTAGGTCGTGTCTACGGGTAACGACATGGCCACACTAGTTCTAGGCAACAGATTAAGCTATCGTTAGTCTGTCAAACAATTTACCTCATTGCAAACAGCAACGAGAATTTCGGCACATAATTTGGTTAGTGAACAGATCATTAAGTTTGAAAGAAGTACCTAATGATCTTTCAATAATCTGAAACAAATCAGACGGGGCGAAACATGGCGTTCTATGTTATGATCAGGAGTTTACAAGCTTTACAAGCTACTACTCCGGATTGAAAGTAAAAAAAGATTCGATGACTTTTATAGTGTAGACGAATAATAATTATGTTAATAACAAAGACGCACAGAAATAATAAATTCTGCATTGAGTTCCGCTGAGATTAGAGGATTTTTTGATGCTCATTTTTTTAGGGGTGGAATAATTTCCTTTACCATCTACTCCTTCATGCCCAAGGATCTTAATAAAATGGAAGTATCTAAAAAATCACCATTCTTAATTTCCGTAGATTAATTTTGAATATTGGGTTTTTGAATTT
This sequence comes from Lerema accius, assembly GCA_001278395.1. Taxonomy (NCBI): domain Eukaryota; kingdom Metazoa; phylum Arthropoda; class Insecta; order Lepidoptera; family Hesperiidae; genus Lerema; species Lerema accius. The sequence goes on from LGAG01000123.1 coordinate 664,480, forward strand.
TCAACTCATTGCAAGCTTCCAAATCACTATTAAACTATTAAACATCTAACTAATTTCTTAAAATCGGTAAGCGTAAGATACCTTCTTGTTTCAAAATTACTTTAAAGAACTCTGGAGTAGCGTGGTAGAATATTCTTCCAGCTTCCGTAATTACGAGCATAGAATCGAACTCCACGTTGGACCACTAATGGGTAGAAGCCATTAATATAATGGTATTCATTTTGCATTCCATTACAGGCCATTCAATATTTAATTGAAAAGGTGAGTTATGTTACGAATTAAAATCATTTTATCTTTCGAGTTAGGGGCAGGTAATTCAATTATAGCAAACGCACCCGTCCTCCGGCTGAGCTTCAACAAAAACAGCTTTTGACAGCGTGGCTTTGGAGCTTATGCGAAAATTTATAGAAAATTGCATGGAACACGCGTTGCGCTCGTAGGGTGCGCGGGAAACCGACGGGGGGTGTATATTTAGAAAAGCTCAAGCCGCAAGTCGTCAGTCAACGCTAAGCTCGCGTTGGGAGCGTGTGTCTCTGTTTTCCTTTCCCGTTCATGCCGCTATCGCGATCTCGTAATTAATTACACAAAGTTAAAACTACGTATTTTTTATTTCGTGTGTGTGTCAAGAACGTTTGGATTTATTCGTGCATGTGCTTCGCTTGGACCTGATATTTGAACCCGCTGACAGTGACCGTTAAATGATATTAATTTAATAACGACTGTCGACCCTTCCCTGAATGGACTCTTATTAAAAATTGATGGTATTTATATGTGAATAAAAGGTACGTGCTAGCGTAAATAATTGCAATTACATTTTGTTGTTCTATTATTATTTGATATCTACTTCTTATATTAAATGTAAAGTAAAATGTGCGTTGTTAACGCACTTAAGCTTCTTTATATTAATGATACGGTTAATGTTTAATGATATTAATTACTTACCTAATTAGTCGTTAAACTAAGTAGGTATGTAATCCATAGAATTAGCGCCGATAAATATTTAATCACAGCTATAAGTATAGGACGCCCATGATTTATAGACAGTCGATAAAGTCATTCTAAGTTTTGTTTGACTTATCAAGACTTTACTTACTCGCTCTTCGCTAAGTGCTGTTTTGTTTGAGTTTAACGTTTATTTTGAGTTAGGAGTGAAAGTAGCTACGGTTCAAATTTAAGAATACAATGACCTTAATGCATTATTTAGCATATACGGAATAGATGTGTCAAACGATACGTTCGTGAGTTTTTAAAAACGTACTCGTACGTATTGTTATTATAATTATAGGTAACAAGTTACTCGTTCTAATTTACTCGCGATGAACGGATAAAAAATTTACAAAGGTTTTGTACCAGGTAAATTATAAATACAAATTGCTTGATGGATTTTTTTATGTAATGAAAATAGCAAATGAGTTTACACTATTTTTTATTAATCGTAGAAAATATTATGGATATGTTTATTTCTTTAAGAAGCTTTTAAAAGTACTAGATGAAAAAGTTAAGAATGTCGTTTGATTTTATACATTATAATTCTCATAATAAACGTTATATTACACTTTACGGATGGAAAGCTTATAGGTAGTAAAGTACATACAAGGGACGCACAACATACCTGCCTAACTTTTCATGATTTATCAAGTATTCGTAACATCGTAGGTTTGTCTCGGAGATGTGATGAAATATTTATTTATCGTATCTGTTTCATGTTGAAACATTAGATTCCCGGTCAGTGAGCGTGTCCGACGAAGCGAAACATGCGAGGAATTTCCACTTTACGGACATGGGGCAACGAAAAAATTCATCTCGAGATACTCTTTCGTAAGGGATGCTGACAAGGGTGGGCAGTGGACTTAGTCGAGACGGTACCGCTCATGAAAAGCAAGAAGCTGACAGACTGACAGTTATGTTCAATATTGTAAGCATCTTGTTATATTTTACTATGCATAAACAAGGCTGTACAAAGACCTTTCATGTTTGTTAAAGGAAACAGATATGAATATTAAATTAAAACAAAAATTCGTTTGGGCACAGGGTGGAATTTTTAAGCTATACAACAAAAACTAAAACATATTGATTTAGGAGTTAGTTTGACAGTTTAGCGCAGTAATTCTGTCTGGGTTCTGCGTATAATGCTCCAGTTACAACTTTTTCATATTCAGTTAGAATTTTTCATATTTTTTGGAAACATCTATCTTTATTTTGAGTATTTTTTTCTGTAAACATGTATCTACTCTTGACAACGAAATTTGTGAAAACACTGGTTGAACTGATAGAACCAAAGTAATTTTTTTTTATTGCCAGCATTATATAATATTTCACAAAGTACCTTCATTATTTGGTCAGCAGTTACAAAACCTGCTTAGTTTTTTCAATTATTTCATTACTATGTTAGTTTTTTTTGGTAATTTGTAGTAAATCGAATATCAGTTATTATTTTAAAGCTATTGCTTACGCAATTACATAATCCTTTAGATTGTCAGTACAGTTTAACGCGTAATATAGTTTCAGAGTCAACGATGTTACCTCTACAGAACTCATTCAATCGAGTAGTGGTCTGCTACAGACTTTTATTTACGAATAGAGTAGTGAGTAGGCCGCTTAAGGCCACCCAATTTAAAAGCTAGAACTCCACTTTCCTACCTGTTAATAGCTTAATAGATTCGAGCGCTGAATGACGAGCCTTCGAATTGGGGTTTTTCGAGCTGCTAGGATGGATTTTTGATGAGTCCATTGATATTTCCATGGCTATTGATGCCACATAATAGTGCTATGAGCACCATTGTGCTCTGATCGTTTCCGACCTCGTCTTCTAGTGCAGACAATGCTGGCCGTGTCACACCGATTTCTATGATTGATCAATCTTGTTGTAATGTCAACGTTGGACTAAGTGCTTACGTATTGCATTTTTACCCGACTGCGCTGCAAAGAGGGTAATGTTGTTCAAGAATTTATATTTGTATGTATGTCTTTGAAATACTATACAGTCTAAACGGCTTAACGGATTTCAATGTCTGCGATGATTTTGGATTAGTCTCTGTTATGGGAAGGGTAGGTACAGGTTATATTTTTTATACCCCCATTTCATAACATTGTCTTCAAGGCTCTCCTATATTAAGGCGATTTATTTATTCGAAATAGGTAGACAGAAAGAAAATCACCGGAAAAGCCTAATATAAAATTTCCTTTTTTCTACATACCTAGTTCCAACGCTCTTTCAGAGCTTCTGAAGCAAAAAATTCTTAGATGTCCCTCCACATTACATCATTCGCGTGACTACATCACTACGACATAATAATATATTTTATTATATTCATATTCACGTTATTATTCATTCTCAGACTTTTCTATACTGAACACGCAATTTTAATACGCCAGAGTGCTATTGAGTAGAATACTCGTATAACGTATTTTTCAATTACATCAAGAGGCATGTTATAGTACTTAATGTAATTACTGTAAATAGGTAAATTAACGAACGAACGAATAAGTAAGTTGATAAAGATTTTATTCAAGAATACTTATGCCTAATGTAGGACTTTATTTGGGAACTGATATTCTTTTTTTTTTGTTACTTCTTTCAGTTTGATAAGTAAATCTGTAAACATTAGCTGTCGGTAGTTCATATCACACAGTGTGAACCACTAAAAAAACCTATAGTTATAAAGAATAATTTAGTTTTTACTTTATGTCTAATTATTTCTTCCGGTAACAACCTCAAAATTGCTATATGAAAAAATAAACTAGACATTTGAAGCGTCCAGATGTTTTGTCTTCCGAACGAATCGTAAAAAAATGCACCTTGCAATGCCCTAATACCGTCCGGTAACAAAAAGCCATAGCAAGCAGGTAGTCAAAGCCGAGGGAAACTATTCATCCTTTTACAGCGCAATAACAAATAATGATCAATGGTAAAGTTATTTCGTTATAAATTTAATTGACGCTCAGAGGTTGGCTGATATTACAACCAATTAGTCCATCGGTTTCTTTGATGGCTCGCGGTTGTAAACAGTAAATTGATACGACGGGACCGCCCTGAAGACGGCCTCTGTGTTTCACTACTCTCCGCGCGCCGACTGTTTATGTACGACAATACTGTTTTGCTCGAGTCGTTCCGTTCAATGATAATTATAAATTGTAGTGCGTCTTAATTATCGAGTTATTCGACATTTCGCATGGTAGAAACTGGCACGATCGAGCGACTTGGCACTTCTCTAATTTACCTAACATTTCTGTTGTCAACTCGCACGCTCGTAAAAAGTGCAGTGAGGTTAAAAAAAACCTAAAAATTTTTTAATAACGACTTCAAATAAAACGACATTGGATGAAATCTACTGTCTAACTATTGTTGTTTTATATGAGAGTAAGTTCGTAGTGTTGAAAGCTGAAAAGCTTAAATAATAAATCAAAAACTATAATATCGTAGTTACTGTACAAATTTTAATCATTATGATCTCAAGCGCTTAACAAAATTAAAAACTAAATTATAGTCAATAATTTCTTATAAACACACCTTTAGGTGGATGTATCGATCTGTCCGTAATATGACAGGACATAATTGAGTTCATGGTTTTAGGCTCGCATTATCGAATGCACCTTAATATTAGATGAACCTATTAGGCGGCTTAACTACATTTACATAAAATTGCAGGATATTACGTAACGTTCACTTATGTCTTCGGGTATTAACCTTTTAATTTTTGGTCCCGGTCATTAATTCTGTAGATATACCTACTCGTTATTCGTCGTTATCAATGTCCAATAGTTTTTTCTGATGGCAAGTGATAGAGTTAGTAATGAAATTACGAGCGTCGTCAATACATCAATGTATACAAATAAAATTTAAATGCTGCTGTACCTCCAAGGGCATGTAAAAACTTTGGTTTCATTGACGTCATTATCATTTAAAAACAGTCTACTTGAAGTATATTATTAGATATTATTTAGAAGGGTACCACAAGACTGCCATTGTAAAATGTAATTTTTTGAATGACTATATTGACCAAATATAACTCATAAATATTTAATTACATCCTAACGTCCAAAACGTTGTAATGCCCAATTTCAAACAAAAGAACAACGTAAACTTCGCTTCACGGTCGAAATAATTATGTTAATTACGTGAAATATTCTGTATTGTGAGGCAAATAAACGCGGTAACAGTAAATTTATTTATATAAGTTAATACAGTAATTAAACATTGTTAAAATAGCCTACAGCGTAAGAAAGTATCCAAAGTTCGGCTGAAAGCTTCAAAGTAGCTTTGGTTTTAACACTTTATTTGTACCAAACTATTTTCATTAAATGTTTGCAAGACCTTCCCCTTTTTCTTTTCTTTGGAATGTACAGTTATTGGGAAAAATCCGATGGCTTACTTGTTGGTCAGACAGCATTGTGGTTAATTTAAACTCGAAGGGACACATTCTCTAGTAGCAATGAATTTATTAGTTTTGAAACAGAATTTCCTTTTTTCTTTTATACTTTTCTAAAAGACGGCAATTTTGACCGTAACATTTTACTTGGAGTTCGAACCTTTTCGCTTTACCAAGGTTCGCGAATCAAGACGCAAAAAAAATTGAATAACTTTAAGTCAAACTCCAAATCAAAATGGAAGTTTCTGCTAATCACACAGTCGGCTTTAACGCAAACTTTCGTTTTAATACTCGTATCCGAAGAATCGTGAAAGAATCACAATTTTATTCCATTATCGGTAGCGAGACGGCGCGGCGGCGGTTGACCTAACGCAGTTCCCGAGTAATCCTCATTCCGCGAAAAGACGTAAAAGTTCCTCATCGAACTTACTTCTTACATTCATAAACATTTTACTTGCCAACTTCCAATGCCTCACACTTAATATTTCAGTCTTAAGTGGGCTTCCGCATTCTACCGGCGCGGTGCTCCGGACAGAAGGAATTAAATTTTGAGAAATAGAATACGAGTAAGTACAATAAATTCAATGTTATTTTGAATAGATTTTTGAACCGTATTTCACCACTCTATAACTAGTGAAATTAGACCGCATTTGATGATTATAATAAAGACTATATAGAATAGTAAAACCTAAGTAAGTTACTTACGTGGTCATCCGAATGAGTTACCGACCAAATAGAAATTGGTGCACTAATTTAGTACTCGCTTTCCGACAATGCAACCATAAACAATATAATATTATTTCACGGTTGTTTCTTTCCTACCCAACCAAATATAGGTAAACTCCTTACTAAATAACAACTCTACCACCACGCAAAGACTATAAGTAGATTATAAGTGTACTTTTATTTAAAAAAGTAAAGCTGAATAAAATAAACCGTATCAGATTGAAATCATTGCAAATGGCAACACTCATCACTCAACACATGGGACTCAATATTATTTTCATTCAATAATGTTCGCGATGAAAGAAATTGCAGCAGTAATGGACCTATTCACGCTGGTGATTGTAAATCGATCCAATGATTGGATTGCTAAAACTAGAAAATGTTAGCGAAATGAAGAACTATTTCACATGGCATATTGGAACTTCGATGAATAAATAATCTTGAATACGGTCTGCATTTTCAGGTTATTATAGTGAGGTAATAAAATCATTTGCATTCTCGCCTATGTAGGTTAGTTCAAGGTGCTACGTAGAAATACGAGTATTTTGCAGCGATTTTCTTTACAAGTGACAGGTAGACGTTTAAGACTTCATGGAATCGGTCCTGTGAATTGGCCGATTTATAAAATTAGAAATGAAACGGTTCAAAAGTAATGTGAATTATTTTATGGAAAAGAAAGTGGTAATGGTCGAATAACACCCTTTAATTATTAAATAACGCAATTTTTGAAGATTTTTGACCCCCTTCTCCCCTTTATGTAACGCTCCGTAACGTTATTCTGTACCCTTTCCACATCGTTACGTAACATCGAACGACCATTTTTACCTAAAAAAGTTGTCATTGTCCTGACTTAAGAGAATTTTAATCCCTAGTTTTTTTAGTAATAAAAGAACAATGTTACGTAACGCATTGTTCGATCCCCCTTCCTCTACGTAACGCATCAAAACATTTTATAAAACCCCCTCCTTCTAAATTACGTTCCTAATACTGGAACATTCCCTTATTCAATAAAAGTTATTCGTATAGATACACAGAAAAATATTTTAATTTCTGTTTTCAATTATGAATTCTCTACACCTTTCGTGGGATTTTAATTTATTTCTTAGTTGTTATATTTTGATATGTTACAACATTATAAGCACTACTAAAGGGCTTATGAAATGAGATTTAGCGTATTCAAAGCTCGTATAGCCGCGGGCACATCTTTCATATTAGTGTCTAATATGAGTCAGATCGTAAAGTACTAAGCTACGAGTATTATACGTTTCATGTTATAGAAATGAGACTTTGTATGTTGTTCATATATAAATCATACAATTTTGAGTAGAGAATTAAAAATCATTATTTTCTTTGCCTGTATCATTTCATATAATATCTCGTACTCGTAATAGCCTGATAAAGATAAAATGTAATTACTTACTAATATTTCATTATTTTTCGTATACGTACATTATATACCCAATACAAATAATATGAAAAGTTTCGGTGTACATACTCGGGTACATTTTTTAAGTACAGAATCAGGTGTGACTAAGTAACTGGCCACTTTTATAGTTAACTAGACGTCGCCAGCGGCTTCACTCGCAGAAGAGTATTTAGTTTAAAAAAATAATAGATTCATCCCAAGGGGATCTATAATCGGGATAAAATCTATCCTATGTCCTATTCTCGGATGCAAACTATCTGTGTGCCAGGGTTCAGCTAAATCCGTTTAACGGTTAGAGCGTGAAGGAGGGACAAACATCTAAACATACAAACATCCAAACATCTTTACAAACTTTCACATTTATAATATTAGATGGATTATAAACTGAACTTAACTTTTATAGTTATAGCCCCGCCCCGCTCGTACTATGTTGTTGATAAGGATGAATGATTAATTACCTGATTTCGACTTCAAATATATTTTTCCTAGACAATTGAATAAACGCCAAATATCCTTTTACCGTCCAGAAGGTCGGTAACGACCGCGATACATCAGGGTTAAGGGTGTGCGATCAATATTCAATATCCGGTTAGAATTCGCCTCTTCCGAAGTCCGGGTAAGTCGGATATACTCACCACTTTGCCATTTTTGTATTGTTTTGTTTCATTATTCTATATTAAATATTATAATGTCATACTAAAAATTCGTTCGACATACTCGAAGGATCTCAATAACTAGGACAGCTCAAATTGACTTTTCGTCTGATAATATTGTGCTCTGTATAAAGATAATAAATGTGAAATTTTTTTTATACATTCAAAAATAAATACTATACAGATATTTAAAAATTTGCTTTGTGCATTTTTTAGTCTTGAAAAATAAAATTAAATAT
>LGAG01000123.1:673073-693718 GCA_001278395.1 Lerema accius
GTAGGATTAGTAGGATTATAATGTCATACTAAAAATTCGTTCGACATACTCGAAGGATCTCAATAACTAGGACAGCTCAAATTGACTTTTCGTCTGATAATATTGTGCTCTGTATAAAAATAATAAATGTGAAATTTTTTTTATACATTCAAAAATAAATACTATACAGATATTTAAAAATTTGCTTTGTGCATTTTTTAGTCTTAAAAAATAAAATTAAATATCAAATTCAAACAAAGTTTCAAAAAATGTCAGACCCAAAGTAATTAATGACTAACCCTTCAAATCTACAACAATATAACTTAATACGTTGTTATATTTCAATATTTCGCCAAAACGAGATTTGGGTTAACGAGTAACCTTATCGCCACTATTTGATTAAAACTAAATTGACTGTTATTTGACGAGGCCACGGTCAGGCCGTATTCTAAATATTACATGAAAATTTCCGTAGCGAACAGCACGAAACCTAAATAAATTACGGTCTGATGGACTATCCGACTATTTACATAAGCGTTGTATCAAACGGATACATATAGTTATAGTAATACGCATTTAATGCCTTAAATTTATGCTCAAAATGTGTCATACGCTTTATAAGAGCTGACTTGATTTTGTTACTTGTAATATTGATAAATAAACTATAGTAGGGATATAACTTATTATTTTCTTCTGTACTAATAGTATACTTCTGTAATAGCCAATGCTATTTTTCTTTAAAATCGGAACTTAGTTTTTTGGTTCCAAACGCTCTGTCTATACATATATTCTGCAGATCTGGTGGTAACTAAAGTTATAAACTAATGAATTTTATAGAAACTACATGTACCTAGTTATTGCATAAAAACTAAACAACCACAAAATTTGTTGCGAACATGACGTCATTATAAAATAAAGCTTCGTGATGCTTGTAAAGTAGCAAGTAATCCGTTTCAAAATCGATGTAAAACTTTCGTGCCCAACAGTACATACACTCTCGAACTTCGCAAACACTATTATCAGAAAATTTTCATCGTGTTATCTGATATAGTAATACTAGCTCGTATATAAGTAGAGAAAGTTTATATTTACAAAAAGGTTGAAGGTATGTATTAAATAAGACTGACACTTACACCCTTACCGAAAGTTTGTGTAACTTTGACTTACGTTCAGAATGAGTTAATTACCAAGTAGAACTGTTACAACATTCAAACATAGAAGGTGTTCTCCTTTATTCAAAATCCGAACGAAAAAAAAATCACTTCGATTTTTTGCCCTTTTCCGTCACTCTGCTTCCGGTGCGCGGATTTAAATGGAGATTTCTGTACCCTCTTTAAACATGTTTTTATGCATAAAGAGATTAGTATGAGGACACTTATTGAAAAGTTTCACCTGTTTATGACTCTGCCGAATTATGTTTAATGACATACATATTTATAATGTAGATACAATATTCATAATGTAAATTTAGTTAAATATAAAATACAGATTATTATGGTTGGCAAAGTTCATTGAGTTAATTTTATATATGGATATATACATGATTTTATATGTATTACTTAACGTACAACAAAGTTAAAAATATGTGTAAAGGATTCGAATCAAAGTAACCCAAGACGGGAACTAACTTCAAACCACAATGTTTCCTCACATATCATTAGCTAATTTATGTTGCGTTTGCTCCAGAATTACGACCGTGTATAGTGTTATCTATTCACAGACTCGTTAGTACGCTCCGTCGATAAATCTGAATCGAATTCCGCGTTCAATTTCCAAGTCGATACGATCGAATTGCTGACATGCGTCCCAATGGGCCACCGGGTCTTAATGATTTCGTTTAATTATTTCAAATCTGCCATAGACCGATCGAATTAAAGTTTTATGATCAAATCTGAATTGTAAATACTTTAGTAATCATGTGGGATAGCTGTGAGTTTATGATAGGTACATTAGTAACGTGAGTGAGTTCGTTGTCCCTCTGATCGCATCTCGTAGCCCGTTCGACCGCGTCGCAGGTGCTCACTGTACACCTGCCCATGCCGTCCCGCCAACTTACCATAAAATGCGATATGAACTACCCTGACTGAAACAATATTCTCTCTCGCTCACCCCTCCACGAATGACAGAGATGAAACCACAATCACGACCGACATTAACTCAATATACGGCGGACGGAACGCGGCCGATGGAATATCAGTTTTTACTGGCGCAAAAACTATCGGAATTCCAAGTCTGGGTTAGCTGCCGAGCAGTGATCACTCGCCCGGGACTTACTTTTAAAACAATATCTTCGCTTTATTTCATCGCAAGCGTAATTTATGGCGTGTTCCAATCTCTTTTGCCGTAGGTTTTGATTTTTCGCTCGCCTGCCATGCCGGTCGTATTAATCGCGTTCCAGGTTTTGTTTTTCTTCCGTCTAGTGCTTGTCTTAAGCGTCTAGGGCTGTTTGCTCAGAATACAAGATTGGATTATGCTGAATTTTTTTTCCTGTTCTTATTTCAAACATCGACGGAATCGAATGTTTTCGTTTCCATTGGCTGAGCAAAAAAATTTATTGTTATGAAGAGAAGAGAAATAGCGCTACTTTGATCATAGCTATTGTCGTGTTAAATTAACGGGTCGAATGGATCGCGATATCAAAACATCGAATCAATAAAGTATAACTAACTCGTTCATTTACGGTTAACGGTTTTGATGAAGGTATTTTTATGGTGCCTTTAATGGATTATTTATTTCACCTTAACTTTGATGGTCAACATTTGTGTCAACAGATGTGTAACAAAAATGTTAATGATCATTGTTTATGTTGTCAATAATTGAAATTGTGGAAACCAAGACGCATTTTGAATAAAACGGAGGTACTTAGACAAAGTTTTTGAAAGTCACGCCCCGCTTCGTTGAACAATACGTCTTAATTAAAACCTTCGCCGTCAGTCATGTACCTACTTTCGTGCATGCCGTATAATTATTTCGTTATAAAACGTAGCATAAGACATTAAATCAATACCGAACAGTTGAACTTGCATTGCTAACAAATAGACAAAGAGCTTAGAAGACAGAAACGTGTAAACAAAAGTGGAGCGAAATTAAGGCTTAAAGAAATACCGCTCTAACCTGATGGTTTAATTATATTTTTCGTCTACTGTGTATAGGTATGTTAAGCAACGTGGGACTAGTCCAAAAATTTAACTCTATTTAGATTACATCTATAGACTTTTTGTTGCGGTTGCGTGGAAATATAGTATAATCATTAGGATTTTCAGAACTTTAAGTGTTTAAGAACAAGGAACTTTCAGTGCTGCTCGGTTGGCTGTTAAACCCTCTACTAATCAATAATGGTCTTGATGTAGTTCGCACCTGGCCTTCACCGCTACGAAAGTTATGAAAGAACCGCGCTAAATGAAGTCAAGTGAAACATCAAAGCCAATTTCCCGTCAAACTGCCACAATTTAAAAATTATAATTAATTTCGTTTCCACCCTGTCCGCAGTCGACAGCTCGACTCATACTTAGCTAGTTATTAAATATTAAATTACAATTCGTACTACAACACGCAAACGTCCCTTTCGAAAGCTTAGAAATAAGAATACCTAAAGGACAAAGAAAAACAAACAGGTACAAGTTTAGGCGCGGCCCATTTTTTGCTGTACTAGAATTTTATATAGATGAACGTAAAGCCGACCATGTAGATCTAATAAATAGGGTGTTTTTCCAGTTAATATCAATACGTCACGAACCTGCAAGCGCGAGCGTGATAGTTGAACCTTATTAAACTGATAGGATACGAAAAGGACCCGATTATTTCAGTGTCCCTTTACACGTAAACTCGATAACGACGGCGGGCACAAATCACAATCAATTCTGATGGCTCTCTTTTATTTGGTCGTGAAGTCCGCAGATATTTATGGGATAATTATATCGGGTAATTACAGTAGGATAAATGAGGGAGTCGCTACTTTCAAGTAAATTTACCGCGGTATAACACGCTAACAATAGGCTGGCCGGTGCGTCGAGTCGCAGATCTTCAACGATGTTCGTTTTGTTCTCACCACGTTCTTGACGGTCTAGACGTAATATTTCCACGAGAACAATAATAGCCATGGACGTATCACATAATTCCAAGTTCCTACTTCGTGATTCGATTTATTGCTATGTAGCCGGATTCATATCTCTGGCTGGAGGACATGATTTCGAAGTGATTGCAAACTGCGGTTGTTTATGATCGCATACGAATCATGGTAAGCCTCGCAGGGCATCGAAATCGCTCTCTCGATTGACTTATCTCGTGACTGGCCCTAGATCTCTCCGCAGGCTTTTAGCTATTTATCGTATCGATTAAAATTATCTTTGACGACAGACGGAAAATGGCAACATGAAACGCTTGGAGAAATTTATGTCTAAACCTCGAGCTTAATTTGAATCGATTTTGCTTCGCGTTAAGTGTAAGCTAAGCATCGATCCAATAGAATCTATCAAGATGTTTAGGACTTTAACTCTCCGGAATAATAAAATCCTTTTTTTAAGTTTATTCAACTAAGACTTTTTAATCAAAGTATAAACCGAAACACATTTCCAATTCCAGAAAGAAAAAGGAGAGTTGCAGAGCTTTTAATATTCACGTAGCGATCGCGCGCGGTAGGTGTATTTAATTTGAATTATACCGAACTGACTGACAGAACGTCTTCTAAGAAAAACAATAAGTAAGTGCCTATCGAGAGGGAAAAGTATAAATAAAAAGGAGCGGCTTATTTCGTGAGTATAATTTTATTAAGACGACGTACCTTTTATTCGCAAACACACCGCGAATAAAAAATGTTTGAGTCATTTTTGATTAAAAAGAAGCGATTTTGGACAGGATGACTGATGTGCACGTGATATTGTGGAATATTATTGTTTATTAATACGAACGGATATTGTAACTTCGTGATGGGAAGGGTCTGTACTTTTCACGCATACAAATTAGGGTGCGTATTTAAAATCGAATAAAATATCTATTTAATGGTGAATGCGAAGCGCCGAGTGATTTATACCGGCGTATTGAATGTAATCGCCTACACTTTGTCGCTTTGAGGAACAAGAGCACGGAACAAATAACTTGGTTGGGTCTAGTTGTTCGTGTTTCGATAAATTTCCGTAGCCCACGTTTGCGTTTGCTAGAAGCGTAATTATCTCGAATTAAGCGAGTCATTACAGCAGTGTAGCTAACGAAGTAGCTCAGTCTGACGAGGCAGCCTCATATCTGGAAGGTTCAGTTTCGCCCTCGAAAACAGCTCCGAACATTGCAATCATTAACGCTACACTGTCGTTAACAGAAGACTATTTGGTGGGTACATTTAATTACGGCCTCCTTGGTAACGAATACTTCAAACGTAACTAATCGTTTGTAAGATTTTCATACCCAGAGATCTTTCTGGAAGATGGTGTTAGTGTTTATTGTAAGGAATATGGTTCGTGAGATGAGCGTAATGGAACTGCACTGTCACCGGCGCGTGTCGCCACTCCTACGACCGATGAGTTGCACCTTGCACCGTCACTAATCCAGTCTAGAGCGTGAATCTAAATATAGCACCACATCTAGTGAGATGATTGCATCTAGAACGGGTTTGCGGTCTGTTTGGCGTTTGTGCGGTTACAACTTTTTTCGAATCGCACCTGCGGTTACCAGCAGTTATCGGCCCGCATCGTCTCGCTCTCTATAACTTACTTTGTTTGTTTTTCCTCTCGAACTAGTATGGAACGCCTTCTATGTTGATAACATCAATGTGTCATCCATTATGACCCGGACAACTAATGAAAACGTTATTTCTTTTCGCTCGAAAATGGAATCTCAGAGCATTTATCTTTCTTAACATTAACGCGCTAAAATCGCGTCGTTATTCTGTCGCCATAAATCATTAACATCAAAACGGTTCCTCCTGACGATGTCGGCTTTCATCGGACGCTTTCAATCTAGCCTCCTTTATTTCATTACAATAATTCACTCGCCTGCCATTCACTCACTTTTCGGTAAACAGTATAAGAAATTGGCAATAAATTTCGATGAAAATGTATCGGAGGAAGCGACCCAACAATAGAGGCGGACTGAGATGTCATTTTATGAAGATGTTCACTTGGATGTTTTGTTAAGCGTAACAATAGTTTTATTTAGCTGTAAGCCCACGCTACCCACACGCCCAGGCTAATGGTCAGGATTGTATAAAGTTGTATAAAAATGAATGGTTCACTTTATAAAGGGCCAATAATATGTTCCCACTCGGCTGCGTATGGGCCATTGTTAGGATTTTTTCAGGGCACTGTATATTATGGGGTAGGTGTCAATCGCGGCGGGTCGGCAGGTGTACCGTCCGGCGTTCGAGCGAGAAACAAAAATGCTCATAATTTTATACTGCAGCTGCCCGTCAGTTCGAACCGACCGAACCGCATCGTCCTTTTGTAGTACTGGATTCCAGAAAACTTTTAACCGACAGTCATTATTTTTAATTCGTGCTCGGCTACGCTCCACGTGAGTTGTAATTAGATGGTATTTTCTAACGCAACGCCGTATTAGCTCACTTGTATCTACGAAGCGTCTTGAGACGTTCGATGATGAGCATACACAATGGATAATAATGTGCTCTGTTATTTGGTTTTTGAAACCTATCTAACTTGATGTTGAAAGGCGGCTTTATTATATTGGTAATATTCATACACTTAATGAAATATGAGAAGCGATGTCGATGTACATTTCGAAATATTCATACTTAACTCTTTGATGCATGTTGTAAGAAAATCTAATATCGTAGTGACAGCCGCCGAGTAGTCCCGTAATCAATTCCACGTACAATTAATCAAAAGCAGACACTCCGATAATATTAATTTCAAGTCGGCACCAAAAGTTAACGGTGTTATGTGCCCGCTGCGCTTAATTCCAGTCGATTTTCATATTGAAATCGTTGCGTTCAATATTAACATTAAGAAAAATCCTTGGAGGCACGCTCGACGCCCATCACTAATCTCCTTTGAATAAAACATAAGATGCCTCGATAGCGTAGTATTAGGGTTAAGGCACATAATACAGCTTTCTATTAAGGAACAATACGGGTAGAGTTTCGCTAAGTCGTGCTGGTAACATTGTAATCTCCCGGCACGCGCGCCTAATGTTCGGAGCTTCCGCCGTGCACTTAATTAAATCCTAATAAAAAGATATCATGCACGACAGTGTGTACTTATGTTAAGGGCATTGAAAAATATAGGTTTCTGCTGCATTAGAAGTGGCAAATGAGCACTCAGCAAGTTTTACCGTACTAACACTGTCTTTTTTCTTTGGTTTTTATACACGTATTAATCGTAAGTAGTAAATTAAACCACAGAAACAGTAAAACGAATAGAATTCCTTCGACATTTGAAGCAAGATTTGTAAAAGGAAAAGTAATTTAAAAACAGATGAAAGAGTTTTAATGAAGCTTCGTTTAGTAGCAACTGTTTTGATACTAAGTTAATTGCCTCCGCAGACTATTTAAAATCTTCTAAAAGCTATTGCTTTTTTATTATTTGTTTGGAACACTAAATTGCAGAACTTGTATTTTATGACGTGAGTTATTTCATCGTCTATGAATACAATGAATTGTTAAAATATTGCCTGAAGGTTTCTTTATTTCTTTGTTTTATAGCTTCGATGTTCGTTTAAGATACAGCAAGATACAGCAGTCAAACTAAAATTTCTCGTGGTTTCTGTATTACAAAAGATTTAAGTGTTTTAGGATATTTTTATTACTAGGATTAACTTAGAAAATGAGTTGGTAATGAGTAGGTATTGGAAAACCGAAAACGCTCTAACTTTCTTTTAAATTTAAATAGTAAAGGGCTTTATGTTATTATTATTAATATCGCGTACTTTAAAACCACAGATGCGCCGGCAACAAATGTACCTACACCAAATTTTTAATTCAGGAATCCCGTTAATTTATAGACTTACTAGATGATGCCCGCGGCTCCGCCCGCGGAAAAGTCGATAAACACTTGATTTTATCCCAAGGGAACCTATAATCGGGATAAAATCTGTCCTATGTCCTATTCCTGGACTCAATCTATCTGTGTGCCAAGTTTCAGTTTAATCCGTTCAATGGTTAGAGCGTGAAGAAGGGACAAACATCCAAACGTCCAAACATCCAAACATCTTTACAAACTTTCACATTTATAATATTAGTAGGATTACTTACTGATGATACGTATAATTTTCGAATTACGTTAAATTTCTCCTAGTCTCGCGCGATTATATTGATCCCCCAGCTTTACGCTTCTAATACATGTTTAAGACAATATTGGATAATATTGTTTGTTCGTACGTATCTCGAATTAATGAGATACATAAAGGCGCATATTAAACAGCGAGAATTGATTCCGTACTAACTTACATTTCATGCGTATCCTAGTCTTATTTATTGCAGGTTATCTCCACTGATTATGCATTAGGATTTTAAATGGCGTTATTATTCATAATGTAGGTATAACGTTAATAATCGTTTCAATAAACCTCGCCTACGTAAGATCTTTACTTTTATGAGAATGTGTTATAATATCGTTGTCGCTCGGTAGAGGATGAAAAGATAGGTACACGTTTGTACATAAAACTCTGTATGATCATTAATGATGTATATTTTGAATATTTTGGTTTTAGTGATCGATTGAGGATATTGGGTCGTTTCATTCCAAGTCGTAACGTCGTAGTCGTGACGTGAAAGCAATCTTATTTCATGACTCGCTCTGGTCTACGACGATCAATTTGCTTTATCTTCCAATAGCTCTTATCACCGAATAAAATATTTACAGCACAATAAAAGTCGTCCCCCAAAATAATAAGCCCTATAACTTGATAATGGAAGTTTGTGACAACGGGGCGATAAGGTTCGTTAATACTTTTAGCCCTTTAGAATATGTCATATACTTAATTTGATTTTGATATCAGGTGGTTTTTAAACATGGTTTTGCTGTTAGTTGGTGCTCTTAGTTTTAAGTTATTTTTATTTAAGTCTTTCATAGATAAAAGGATGACTAAATAAATATGTAGGAGAATCACAAAGAGAGGAAAAGACATAACTATTAATCCTTTGTAGCTAGAAGCATTTTATAATTATCTGATAAAATCTGTAGGCTTTTTAGGGAAGTCGACCCTAGATCCCCTAGCCCCTTATTTACTGCTTAGATTTAGTGGATGGTTGCGGCATTGAAATAGACCTATTATGCCTATACTATAATGTATGTGTAAGTAAATAGCATAGCAAGTATTTGATAGCTTTTTATAGTTATCACTGCTAAAAGGAAAAGGCGATGAAAGGTTATTTTAAGTTACATTACTCATATAATTTTACGGGTAGTTATTTTGTTCACAATCGCTTCAATACTCATTTAACATGCTATGTCGTTCGGCGCCTTATATTTATATTCTTCGTGCATCGAACCATCATCAAGTATAAAATATAGAAACTTAGACCACTACCACTGCGGGCATAATGATTTGATTATAATACGTTATACTCTTGTAGAGTCCAATTTATTAATACTGTTTTTTATTGTCTGTTTTTGTTTTGTTTACAAGCGATGGTCACCATTTAAATTTAGGAGTCGAATCTCGTTAAAACAGACCACGAGAGAACTCTGAATGAATTTTTAAGGATATTTTTGTATGGCAATAAGCAATACTCAATAATGCAGCACTATGGTTCGGTCAACTTGTATCGATTTAAATAACTACAGTATTTTTTTTTAAGTTTTGAACGTCATTCCGCTCTCGCTTACTCGTGTTACTATGCAGTCAGCTAGCGCAGTAGGCAGGCCCCGTCACGACTGCTTGTGGGCGCGGCAGGACCGAGGGTGGCCTGCAATACACTAATGCGCTTTGTTTGCCCAACGTTTCCTGTTTCGCGAACTCTCAAATGTAGATTCGAAACTGTAAATATGAAATGTTTCGAAATTGATGGTATACACGGACTTTTATTTCGATACGACTTGAAAACGCTATTTGCCCTGTCGGTTGCTCTCGTGATCTATGTATAAAATAGCTAAAAGCTGGATGTCATACTGAAATATTTACGATACGTTTCGTATATGATTCATTTAGAACAAATATAATGATTCTATTGTTAAAATTGCTGGGTATGTCTACGAATAACAATGTGTATTTTTGGCATCCAGTCACCATCAAGGAATAGAATGGTACAAATTAAAAGCAAAAAAATTGGCTATTTTAAATGTAATTCATTCTATTAACGATATCTTATTCACTTGTAAAAGGTTCAACCCCGTTTAATCTTTGTATGTAAAACACGATTTGGTATTTTATGTTCTACGTTTTGGAAGTAAATATTTTCCTTATTCTTGCAGAGATTTTGTGGGTTGCTCCGAAATTTTAATGTATTCTTTATTCATTGTATGGCGAAAAAGTTCGGCCTGAATTCTGGATATCGTTTGAAAAAACATTTTAAATATTCTCGGTAACTGTTTGTTGAGTAAAATATAATTAAGTTCGGAAACAAATAAAAGAAAAAGCAGTTACTGTACAGGACAAAGCCCTAATTCGAGCCAATTTAAGAAGTTTCGAGAAAACTGCGCAAAAGAAAATATTTATCTTTCAAACTGGCTATTATTCAGAAACATAAAATTAAGTATTATATCCATTTCATCCAACCAAAGCGGTTTGGGAACAAATAGAAGCAGAAGATAATGTATTCTAATGTTGAAAAATTATTGCGAATAAATTTCAAGCAGGCCTTTGAATTGGCTTGAGAATATTTACAATGACGAGAAAAGTACGCGGTATAGATCTTATAAAACATTATATAAAACTATAAAGGGCCTTTTAAACTTACCTAAGTGTTTTTAAAACGTCTGCTGTGAAGGTTTTATATTAAGGATCTAGAATCTGCTATCTGTCTAGCACATCTTGGTTTTTTCTCCGAATTTACTGCACAAAAAATTTACCTAATATTTTGTTTCAAAGGCGTGTTAAGACTGTCAGTCCTTATTTACCGTAATACAATTACTATGGCTTCTATTTTTTCCATTCCAACCATTTTAACACAAAGCTTAGTAGCAAGAATCCAAGGAGGAATCTGAACACATTCCTAGAATTGTTTATTTCCATAAACACAACCAAATCATAAACAGTTTAATTCCCGTCATTCATATTTAAACATCCATTTAAAATGAAGTTCACGTTCATAATCCTGAGTACTGGCAGCACAGTACCGGCATTATGAAACCGATCACACCGGATCTCGTGCTAAAGAGGGAGTTATAGTGTGTATGTCTTTGAAATTGTATGTAAATACGTGGACACCTGCTGAATATATTTGTGTACGCGCTAGTCTACAGTAGTACCACTATGAACACGAATGTATTTGGGACACAAGTTCAGAGATTCTTACTACGAACACTTTATAATGGTACATTTAATGTCTTCCTCGTGTTAAAGTTTGTGAATTCATCTTTCTGAATGTTGCCTTTGGGTGTGCTATGTCGCTTTGAATTAACATTTTTGCTACAGTTATGAAATTTACCGCTTTAAAATTTTTACTTGCGTCAAGTTACGTACTTGTCGCAGCGTTTCTTGAAACGTTTTATTTCGTATCAACTTATATTTTACGGGTAGGTTCTCTATCACTATCTCTGTATTCTGTTTTAGTACCAAGATTATTTAAAATCCCTTCAACGGTTGATAAAATAAAAGTCCAAATCATACCAGGGCCAGGGAAACGTACAACACTGATAAAATCTGTCTGTGTATCTGTGTGTATAGTTCTGTCTTAAATTGTTAAAATACAGTACAGGACACTCACATATTGATATAAACTTTCACCTTGATAATAGTACTTGTAGGAAGTAGGACATCATTATGCTATACTGTCCAGTATTGTCCAGTGAAACGTAAGATTTTCTAGACTGGTACTGTATAATTCGAAATGTTGGACCCACTTGTGTACAAGGCGTGTTTGAGATCGTCCGAGAGAGTGCTTCACTATGTAAACCTATTATGGGTATGCCGGTGACGAGGTGTTATGTAAATCTTGAAGATGGACGTGTGACAACTTTTGGGTGATTTTCGGATTATTCGTCATTAGTTGTGACTTCCACGGGGACTTTGCGTAGTCGAGTTTTAGAAAGTTACCACATACCTACCTTTAAAGTTTCTAGCGTGGTTGGTTATCTTTCATCTCATAATCTATATTGTATCAAATTATCGCTCTTTATCTATTTATTTGACATTGGAAGTCTTTAGGATAGTCATTTGATTTTGATTCCTAATAGCTAGTGCAATACGGTCATCATATTTGCAAACATTTGTATATGGTATGAACTTATATATAGTATCTACCAAATTTGCAAGTCATCTTACTCACTGGGCTTAGTACCTACATGACTTTCAAAATTTCATTTTGCATTTACTAAGATAGCAAATCGAGAATGAGTTAGCAGTAACTTCAGACTAAGAATCTGTACACAAGACAATAGAAGACAATTTACTGAATGCTTTCCTAAAATAGATACATTTGAGAGAATATTTTTTTCAACATTTCGTACAAGAGACCTTTTATTAACAGAGATCCGAAACTGTAATCGTACACAATAGAATGTAATGACTTGCCATTATGGGATATTTAGTGGTGCTCTTAATACTGATTAATAATAGCTGATTACGAATTTAATATTAACATGCTTTTATTGGATACAGCTTTTTAAATCAATTTTGTTTATGATTGGTAGTAAGCTGTACAAGAACTTATGAAATGTATTGGGCTTGTCCATCCTTAGATCCAAGTTACTTTCTTTTTCTGACTCGTTTTCGGTTACAATTTAAACTTTGTCGTCAATCATGATTTGACACTGTTTACCAATAATATCCTATAGGTATAGTTTATATCTTCATAGATCCAAATATCTTCAGACTTTAGTCATGTTCCAACAGAATTAAATAACTTGTTAGAACATTTTTTCTATTCCAGCATTCTCAATACCGCAATATAACCATCTACATTTACTCAGAACAGACCCGACACAAATGCGCGTGTACTACAAACCGGAGCCGTTATCCGGTAAAAGAAATACTAACTATCCATGTCAGACGTTACACATTCGTAATAAAGTACCACTACTATCATTATCTCAATGTGAGCCCACAATCTTGTTAAGTACGAGTAACTCGAGGTATAACTTTAATGATATTGACAAGAGCTTTTTATCGTGTGCTTTCATCTCTCACTCTATTCGTTGTCGATTATCTGGTACAAGAAAAAAGTTTTTAAGTTATCGCCGGTGTCAGTAGGTAATCTTCCATCTCATGGTACGTCTGACATTTCGAAATCGTCATCGGACGAATTTTAACCTGTAAATTTACCTTGCATTGTGCGTTAAAAATGCTCACAGAAATCTACAATCTCTGACTGGTTTACTTTTATGAAAATGTTTTATGTTGCGGTATAAACCGCTTGCGGTGAGGCGATGAAGTGTTTTGGTGATTGTTGTTTAAAATTAGTTACTCTTAGATAGGCGACCACAGCTGTGATGGCTTAGTGGTTTAAACGTCGGAATACGACGTGAGTTTAAAATGTACTTACCATACATACACTTTTAAATATATCAAAGTTGCTTATAGACAGCTAAAAATGTAGGAAGGTAGTATGTAAGAAGTCAAGTCAAGCACGACTATCGGGTATTCTTATTTGTAAATATTACGACCAGTTAGAGGTAAGTCTCAGGTTACTAAGTTCATCTTCATACATAAAATACGTTTAACGATATGTTTTATTTCAACACGGTGCGATGTAGATAGGTGTTCTAATGAGATTTTTAATTTATATATCGACCCCTCAATTATGTATAAGCCAGTATAAGTTAATGGCTACAGATTATATTACATCTAAAGTTTCGGTTACACAGCTTCGGCTGTGTACCTGATAACAGATTTGTAAGATTTGTCATTCGATTTACAAAATGTTACGATACATTAAGATAACGAGACGAATTTAAATTAGGCGAATTTGAATTAAAATGTTTCTTATATCGTATACATGTATGTAAGCACTATTACATTTGGACCTGTAGTTAGTTAATTACGTAATATTAAAACTTTTAGAATCCGTTTCGAATTCCGTTTCATATGTTAGTTATTTTCCATTTCTGAAGAAATAATATAAAATCCTGATACCTAAGTCTTAAATTCTAATTGCCAAGTGTCCAGAAAACGGTACGGCTGCAAATTAATTACTAAACTCGACGAGTCATTATTGGAAAGCTATTTCGCCGAACCTTAGACGTTACCATTTCTTTTGCCTAATTAGTCTGCGTTAATTATATTAAATGTTCAGTTGCTGCTTTTATTTTGCAAATTCATGGTAGTTAATGGAATTTTACTGGCACGATTTTTATAAATACATACCTCCATCTTATAGCAAAGGTAGGGTTAAGCGCCTATTTTTTCATACAAATGTTTCAATTAATCTATGTCAAATTAGTCTTTAGTTTGACATATTGAGCTATGTTCAAATTCGACCACAGTTTATATCTCTACACAGAGTTAAATTACGTAAATATGCGTCTAAGCACTTAATATTCAACCAACAAAAACTATTTTGAACTAACCACGCGTACTCCATAACAACCGAAGACTCAGTGTAACCAGTAGGTGGTTGTTATCGAGGCATATAATTTGTCTGTACCAATGGCTCGATAAAATGACCGGAGATTACCGTTACCAGAATCACTTGATGACCAGATAGAAATCTATTAATAATATTCGGGCAGCGCCGAACAGATCTATAAATGATGAGTTTCATTTCAGATAAGATCATATCCTATGGCTACAATGATTGATGGGTCTCACTCGATATTACTTTGGTATTCTATTACGCTCGTATTGTTTCTGCCTCTATTATAGTCGCATTAACATCTTTTATACGCCCAACGTACCTGGATTAATTGTTTTAAGTTTAAGTTGCTTTTAATTTACAATCAGTTTTTTTATTTTTTTATTTTTATTTGTCGGCAGTATTAAGGTGTGTTTTGCTTCCAAAAATTGTGTATTATTTTATAAAGTAGTAGAATTTGTGTAGGTATAGTGTAGAGATAATAGTTTTCTACAATAAATACGAAACCCGTGTAAAAACTGTGATACCAAAACAGATATATTTATTAGCAAAAACTAATTGCAGAATATCGTGTTCGTAAAAATGGCACGTATTGGGATAATTTATGAGAGAATATTTTATTATATTACTTACAATCAAAAGAAAATGAATAACGTTAACATTTCTTTAGTACAACATAATATTTTAGACATTGACACAAATTGAAATTGTATCATCGATATTTTATTGGTACTTATAATAATTTTCCATCTCGTTCATACTTTATAGAAAAAAGAACCCAACTGGGCACTTTTTGTTGCGTTTATAGTACATCTTATACATCTGCTTCATTTTTGTATATGATATTATTCGCTTTAGGTTCAAAACACTTGGTACAAGTCACACAATCTTTCAACTATGAATATATTGTTTGATCATGTATGTAGACTAATGAATAAACAATGATATTGCAATCATGTAATGGATATGATAGTTCTGTCGAGTCATATCGCCATGATGTATAATTCAAGGCCGATTGTTACCATCTCAATGGTTATTTTTTACTCACCCACTCACCATTTCGAATACTGTTGCTTCCGGTCCATTGTTGTTAATATTGAGATTCTTTTGGGAATAAAATCATCATCATTTGATCATCCATCTAACCGATAGTCAACATTCGGAAGGATGATGTTTTATGCCAAGTTTTCATGAGTGCTCCTTTACTTTTTATACCAAGTAAAGCTGTCAATTATTATTGTAATCCGTTAAGCTGTTTCAACTGTAAAACATGCCAATGTTTACGTAAATACTCTTCACATCTTTACACTCCTTCTGAAGCCGTTTAGCAATAATTACAATATTCAAGGCACGTCATAAAGTTTTATTATACAGTTTAAAATCAAATCAAATCAAATTTAAATATGGAACACAGCATCGAGCTCAATATTTTCAAATTGGGAACAATAAAATATTTTCGTCTAAAATTTCATCGGCACTAAAATTCAATGATCGGGATATTGCTGTAACATAAAACGATGGAAAATAAGCAACGGATTGTTCAAAGTAACTCCCGAGGCAACAATCAAAATAATATCTACCATTATACTTGATAGCTGTTAATTAATTACAAGCTCCACACCAAAATTTGGATCTCTCGCTAATGATCGGAGTAACTTAAATGGCTCACTAGCAGTTCAACTCGTAGGCTATTATCGTGAATAAAAAAGATGAAAAAAAAAATTGAAATATTCTTTGAATATCGAACGCCCGAATGGGACCACACATTCACTCGCCCGCACAGCGTACATTCTTGTTAGTGTAATGATATGCACATTTATTTAAAACTTTATGTATCGAATCCAGCTTTAAGGCAGGATTGTTTATTATTTTGAATTTTGTCACACAATAGACTTGTCTTAGACGTAACCGGATGTAAATGACATTATTTGTTTAGATTTTGAAGTCGTGTGAACTTTTCTGTATTGATAGTGGTATGCTAACGACATCAACAATGTTTTAAATAAATCAATACTTATTTTTTATTTAACTTTTTTATTTATTTATTTAAACTTTTATTTCAGGCAACGAACTTATGTTTACAACTTATGTTTACAATTTTTTTTTTTTCGTGAATTCGGTTATTGGGAAATATAGTTTTATTTACCTTATGTGCATGCTTGTGAAATATGTTATTAATATAATATTCATAACCGCTAAAGATACAAGATTACAGTAAGTAATTTATATTACGACTTCGTTACAAAAAAGTGTATTGTCCGTAAAATTCTACAAATCAAAATTTACAATAAGTCAGTTATAACGTTTTTTCTTAATCTAAAAAAGTTGATAGCTAATTTAAGAGGCTGCGGTGAAGCGAATTGGAAATTAAAGAAAACTATTGGATCCAAAAAAATTGCGTCAACATTATTTTGATGAATAGCTTATCAATATACAACAATATATGTAGATACAATACACATGGTATATTTATACATAGGTCTTATAAAAAGCAGTATCTATTAAATAGGGCATTACACACTACGTTAAAAGCTTAGAATAAATAACGACTTCTAAAAGCATCAGAATTCAGCAGCCAACAAAGACAGTCTCTCAGCATGTATCGCAGTTTTATGAAAAATGGAGACATTATCATACTATAATAGAGTAAAACATGATTTTCTTAGTGGGCAACTTGCCAGGCCAACAATTATTTGGGTTGTAGTTACGAACTGTATCAGACTCCACAATAAATACCAAACAATTCAATTTGTTAAGTGAATGTTTACGGAATTAGGATAAAATCAATGTATTTATTATTTATTGATGTCGCATCTCATATTAATCGTGGTTATGACTATCACATGGTTCCTGGCATTATCTGTTATTATAAGAGATAAATTGAAAGTGTAAGAAAATTACATTTCTTACGACTCTGGTCTTAGTTAAACAATTCTAATTTTCACATGAGTACACTGAGACTGAATCGTACTGGGCGGTATCCATTCACTAATCTACATATTGGATGTTACAGAGGCCCTACAAGCTTGTATCAAAACCCTATACGGGATTATGTGCACTAAGCACAAGACAATACGACTTAATAAAGCTTATACAATTATGTAGTGTAAGTCCTTACGTCACGTTGCAAAAATATGGAGATTCTTGCTTTGTCTTTAACCCTACTCTAAAACGAAGAGTTATGATGGCTTTATGCAGAAACGCTAATAATATAATTTTGTTATAATAATTACGCTCTTTAGTCACGAGGACTCTTTGTGCATTATTATAATAAGCTCATAACAATAAATTATGTTTTACGACTACTATTAATAATAGTATTGTTATGTTAGCAAATGTTTGCAAATAAAGACGTCAGATTATTGTATACCTGGAAAGGCAAACGGATTCTAGTTATGACGTATGATGGATGGTTTTGATCCAGGTAAGCGAGTGGTTATGGGTTTATGAGGCAAAAAATCAACCCAAACACAAATATTTTGTTCGACAAAGGGATCGCTGAATACGAATTGGTCACGGCAGTTTAACAGACGTAATAGGCGTTTTTGTATTAATAGTCATTAATAAAAATTTGGTCTCATTAATAATCAACGGAGCGGGAGAATCGCTTTTATGCCGCTAAAAGCTGCCTCCGATTTTTATTTCTAACTGTAACGTTCACATTAATAACGTTTAATGTTTTTATTTCGGTCATAATAATACGTCGCGATAAAAAGGGGTCTTGTTTTGACGTAAGAGCAATTAATACAAGTATACTCATACTCGTATCTTTACATGCATAAAAGTATATGTAAAGTAAATAATAAGAATAAATAATGTATGTTGTGATGTTCTTTCACTTAAAACATTAATTATTCCTGTTTGTTATATGTCTGTCGTATGAAAGACCGTGACTTTGATGTAATTAGTATTAACTATAATTACAACAGACCCTTTTGTGTTTCGACGCTTCCATTGCTAATGACACAAAAACTGTTTGACATATAACATGAGATGACCAACCTGATTACATTAATCTGTGGAAACTCCCATTAGATAGAACTAGGGGAAAATAATTTATCTACATTTTCTATTTTTCTTTCACATGATAATTCTATAATACGGACTTAAGTTTCGATTCTACCTTTAACCCATGAATATGTTTTAAAAATTATCGAAAACTTGCGTACATTAACTAAATGTAAAGTACAAACGTATTTCTGCTGCAACATAATATTACCTTCAACAACTTTATTATAATTGAATAATTTTTATCATGACCGCGGTTTCATTGATGATAACGGGTTACAGAAAAAAATATTGCAATCATAGATTTTACGTTCTTAAAAATAATAAACCAATTCAAGCACACTTTCATATTTCGTAGAGCCATTATATTCCCCTAATAAAAGGCTAAAAGGTCGGACCTCACAAAAGCCAGAATCCGAGCGCTCTCGAATACTTGCTCTTGTATCGCTAATTCATTTGGACGTCTGCATTACTGTAGGATTGTATTCAGCGTGGAAAAATTAAGTAATTCACTCAACTCGAAAGGGTGGGATGTTTGTATCTGACGTAAAAATGCCGGGCGCACCCGTCATTTGGAGTACGCATCGCTGGCCCCTACGGGACGTCCGCATCGCTCTGCTCACCATACAATTCCGATGTTTAGATAACCATATTAATAAAATAAGTCCCTATTCTATTATACAACGACGATCTACATTTTTACGTTCACTGCCTCGGATTGTTTCCGGTCTCATTTATAGGACCCAAGTAAAATGTTAATTCAATTAATTAATGTGCGTTGCGTACGCGGTCTTTGTTAAGATTGTATCAATTTGATGTGCATGTGTTTTGCATAATGAAGCGCCCTAAATGGCTTTGTTTTGTTGTTAGCTGTCCACTATCGTAGTGCATACGAGTACATGCAGCTATTCGAGATAGTTCTGGTAGATATGGTTTATTTATAGATAGAATACGACGTACGCGTTAAATTGGTAGCGATATAACCTTTCATGAACGTTGTAACCGTTTTATAAATCCGTTTAAGCGGTCGTGAGAGGGACAATACGACTATTTCAGTTAGAGGAAAAATTGCATCTGTCAGTAGAAATGAAGGATATGTGTCAAGCGTTTTGAAGCTCACTGCGGCCTTTCCATGTTGAGCGCGGCCACATGAGTGCTGAGTAAGCAAACGTTATAGAGCCTTGGACTGTACACTACAGCGGCTAATGAAGATATGCGAGTGCACTCGAGCATGTAAACAAGCGCGCCCCAAGCCTGAGTTCCTGTTTACTCCCGCGGGATTAGTAATTTAAAAGTCAATGCGGACACTCGAAAGGGTCAATCGCATCGCGCGCTCTGTATTGAAAACAGATACCCTTTTCTGTATTCCGATGGTGGTCCATGAAAGTTATAAGGGCTGAGTTGTTGAACTATGTAATTGACTCGGTTCTGCGGTCTCAAGCTTTGTTCTCCCGAGGGCGGATAATCGAAAACGCCTCTGGTTAGCCCGAATGGGAGAGAAACAATACGAAGTTGATATGTGGACGCGCCAGACGGTCCCTTGTTTGATTTGCAAAGAGCTATTTGCTCGACGAAGACTGCGGCCAGGGCAGGAAATTAGACCGCTGACGGTTTCGACTACGCTAACACTTGTTCAATTACTTCCCTTTCGACATTTTAACTGCTAAACAAGTTAAAGCGACAATCGCTTTAATAGAGGGCAGCGTCAACGGTCTTTTGTGATGGAGCAATTTCCGACACGACTGCTCGTAGCGAAAACTAATATGTTACACGAAAATGAAAACAAAAGGAAGGGAAACGGAGCGGAGAGACATGACGCCAGTTATAAAATAGACAAAAGCGTTTAGCTTGAACACGAATAGCGAGCTATTTAAGTCTGGAGCGGTCCCTGTGCCATCAATTTTATTTTCTCGCACAAAACATGTCGGCTGTCGCAACGCATTATGCCGGGAGCGCCACACGCAACATTCGAACAGTGTTTTATTTTGGGCAAACGTGGACGTGTCCAATGATTGACTTATCCGGGGGTAATTTGAGAGGC
>LGAG01000123.1:693731-706393 GCA_001278395.1 Lerema accius
CGCTCGCACTCCCGCCGGTGACAGGTATTAAAATAAAAGGCCCTTTAAATGTTACCGATGCATATATCAACGATTTCATAACTGCCGGAAACAATAACACGGTTGTCGTATGGGCTTTGGAATACGCACGTGTAACTGTCATGAAGTTAATTTTGAACGAGTTAAGAGCATCGTATTTGAAATATGAAGTCAGATAGAACAGACAGTACGACAATATAATACGTACGCTCATTAGATTGAATACATGTTGTTAAATGAAAAATAAGTAGCACAACCCAAGGCCTCCTATTGGAATCTACTAGCCTTAGTCGATACCACCCTGACTAATAATGAGCACATTTTATGAGCATATTTATAATACGTGATAGTGTTACGTATCTTAGCCCTTTAGTTTATAGATTGAATTAAGAACTTGTTAATAGACAGGAACATCAGTTCTTTATTTTGTAGTAAATGTAAAACAAATACATGTAAGATTATATTCCAAAGAGGTTATTTAACAGCAAAGGGCTCTCTCTGACACAGCACGCAAAGACGGCGTGTCCTGTCCAAGTCCCTCGGCGACCGGTACTAATCTATCTTAGTTTAGAACCGTGAGCTACAGATACATTCCTTTGTCTTACTTTGGAAGGAAATATCGACGGTCCCGTGTGATTTAAAAGTCCCGTGTTTTAAGAGAAAACCAATACGGATGTACCATCTGCGTGTTGTCTTTTTCAAATGGCCGGGAACACTACGAAACACGATACACTACTCAGCTCGGGACGGATGTGTACCGGAATAAAACGAACAAAATAGCATTGTAGTGAATCTTGCACGAAACGTGACTTAGCAGTACAAGAAAAGATGATACAGATGCAAAGAGATTTGCAAGAATATTAAAAGGAAACAATCCCTAGATTCCTGCGGCGTTACCCGGCTTAACGCATCGTCATAATTCAATCGTAGAGGCTCGTTTCTTTGCTACCAAAAGAGCATCGAATTTATTACAAAGCTCGCATGCTTCAGGAACCCCTACCTATTATTTATGGCACTTGGTTGGTCTGTCACAAAAAACGGACGGGTGCCTCGAATGTCTCAGCGGGCAACTACGAAATATAAGCTGCAATAACACGCACTTCCTCGATGCTTTAAAAGAACAATATTGAGCTATACGCGATTTGTTGAATAGTAAACCTTGTGGCTTAGACGAATGAAACTGTTTTAAAATGTCCTTAAAATTTGTTAGTTTTCTACCGGTGTCCATATATCAGTACGAAGTAATCCGGATTTATTGAATATGGCGCAGTATCGGGGAGATGTTTTAATGCGAGCCATGTGGTGGCAAATGTGGGAACCCCGCCAAGACATTGCTCTATTAAATGACTTTGTTACTCCATTGTTGTGGGGTCACACTGAATGAAGGTAATTTAATGTAGTTTTATTCTTCGTATCACTTGCCGTTTTTCCTCGTTATCTACTTATCAAACATATTTTAATTAAATATTGAGAATTTAAAAAGATACCTACTTATTTTTTATATGACATTTTCTATAAACCAGGTGCATATTCTATATCCACTTACGTTTATAAATTATCACCGGATATGCTTAAGGTCACAATAGACGCTTGTATTGTCATTATTTATGCCACTGATTCTTCAGAATTAAATGGAAATCCATTAAAAGGAAGCAGGCAATGAGCCCTCTTTTGTCACTCAAGGGCTCTTAAAATCAAGCGCTATTTCGAGCCATGTCTAATTATTGTAAGATGTTCGAAAGATCCTTAAACCAACTGCGCTATTTACAGTAAAGACACATTCGACAAACACAAGACATTGCCGTTCAGAAGCGATCAAATTTAATCCTCGAAATGAGACAAATATCACGAATCGGGTCAACGGCTATCTTCTCACGTTTGTTGACGACTTAAAGTGTGATAATATTTATTAAACGGTTCACTCGAAACGAGCTATGACGATAAATAAGCTCATAAGACCATTACGCGTCACGAAAGATTTAGTATGTAGGTATGGTAATGACATTTTTTGTATTGGTTTTTTTGGTGTTTTGAAATTTGTTCCGAGTAAAGACTGCATGTAGCGAAGTCGAGTAATGAGTTTAAAAGTGGTTTATAACATTGAAACTTGTCGAATGAAAAATGTAAGACTTTATTTGAAACGCTTAATTCAGTTTCGTTTAATTTTCTGCATATAAAACTTAATTTTACTGCAATTTAAGTTCTGATAAAAATACATCGCTAAAGTTAGCATTTTATTATTGCCTTATCTTGTTTCCTTTGACCAAAGGTTATTCATTTGACAGTGTATTTTTCAATTAATTACGGAAAGTTACATATTGCTGGTCTATTTACTTCTTTTATCATTGACATAATTCCTCGGCCGTTATAAACCTGTGCTTAGAAACATAATTTACATTTTATTTTCACAGCGGCATTAGGCTTGGTATTTTGACTGGCGATGCTATCATTATGAATGATATTACACGTAATTAGTATTTATTACCATCAGGTTCTAAGGCCCGCAGCATCTAACGAAGCTCAGATGAAGTTTGGTGTGAACGCGATTATACAGTAAATTATGTGGTCAGAGAAGGTTCGAGTTAAGCAATTAAAACAGTTTTTGTACGAACAACGTCAGCTTCCGAGATGTGGCTCAAGATAGGATGGGATTTATTATTATTAAAACATTCAACAGTCGGTAACCTTTCAATTCTGCTGATGATCTTGGTAATTTAATGCATATTTATGTTGTAGCACTAAATATTCTGTAGTACAAAGATATTCACCGCATTTATTGTTTATTGATATCGATAAAATTTAAAACAGAAACAATTTTAAAATCTATTCAGATACACAAATTTTGTCGGATAAATTAAAGAGAAGATGACTACCTAAGGTACCTACCTTATCATCTGATACCTAAGTCCTGGAAAAGATTTTATTCACAATGATACGTAATAACTTTAATTAAAAATCCTAGATGTCTCCGTCGCTTCGACCACACAAATCGATAGCGTGCTAACGAGACAAGTGAACAAAAAAACCGTTGTCGCTGTGAGAATTTGCTTGCCATCTGCTGGAAACGTAATCCGTCCAAAATAATGCGTTAGTTCGAAACTGGCGAACCCCTACTTCGTTGTATAAATCATATGATAATTGAATCATATGCTGCGTGTCAAAAGCAATTAACTGGCTGCGATACGCATCGGGCCACATGTGCTTTTTCATTTTTAATAATCGCGTCTCAGTTTCCTCTCCGGCACGCTCGAGATACGATCTACATAGAATTTCTTTAACCCGTAATGAAAATTATTATGGAACTCGCAGCCCGCGATGACTTTATTATATTAGCTTCATTGTGAGTAAATTGAACTATGGTCGGCGTGCGGGCGACAATTGCCACTGCAGATGGAGTGCCAACCATTTTTATCCCATTTTACGCCTTAATGACTTCAATATCGTACGCAATGTCGTTTAGTACGTTCCACTGGTGACGTATATTCGTCACCCTAAAATTGGTACTCATAGAATTTTTATTTACCTACTTCATTCTTGCGTTTTCATACAAATGAATATCAAAAATGTACCTATAAGTTCATTACTTACTTTACCTATATCGCCTACCTTGACTTACTTGCTTAATCCGTTTACTAATACATTCATTATGATCAGCGATTCTCTCATATCAAGTGTAACAATAAAAAAATAATCTTTTGTTGTTATCGGATTACAATAAAGTATTTTAGTGTGAAATTTCATTTAAATATTGTTTTATTTTCCAAAGTCCGCCACGCGTTTTATCTAGCCATGGCACGCTACATAACTTAATCCACTCGTAACTTAAACGTGGGAACTAGATTATTTCAATATACGCAGATTGTTATTTTACGGCTTTTACAGATCCGTGACAAGGTATCGTTAACAGCGGCTGGTAATTTAAATACATACATACATTTGTCGGTTTGTTGTTCTATAAATTTTGAGAGCCAATTTATCCGGTGGATACTTAAATTCGTTACATTAACATCCTATACCGTATTAAATTCCACCGGCGGCTTAGACTGACAACGATTGGCTCAGCGCAAGCCAAAACGAGCGCCGCGATGGGCCATAAAAATGTTTCGCAGCCGTACACCAATTACCTTAATGTAACTACCATCAAAACAACCTTTTTAGCGAATCGCTCTTCAGCTCTTTCCCACGTATTTGCTTCCAATGAAATTAAGAGGATCCTACGGAAATGCGTTGAAAAAAATACACATGAAATACGTAAAGCTTTGTAGTGTAATATTTATTTTATATTTTTAAGAATAAAATTTGATGTATCGCCTGCACGCTTCAGTTGTAATGAGGCCCTTAGGAATACGAAGTAATATCTTAATACCTTGCCCCGTAACAAATACAAGGCTTTCGCGTGGAAACTGTAAATAATTTATAACCGCTCTGCGTTGTCACCGTAGCGTTGACAAGGCCGGGAGGGCAACGATATTGCACTCCAAAATATTTCGGTCCAAGTAGAATTATTGCTGACTTGCTCGGCGTCTTCACGCAATCACGGGTTTGGTAATTTCGCGTTGTCAGCACTTCAAAGATGTTTCACCTTTACGTCCCATTGCCAGGATTATAAACGCTTCCATTGCTGTGACAGTTACATAATTTAAGATCATTTACTAAGGATCAGTAGACATCAAACGGCACGAAGAATACCGCTTCCGGGCGCTTCAAACAGTAATCAAGGATATCTCAGGATACGGCGTAAATAAACGCATTTACGAGTGACTCGTATTAATTTATTTTGTCGAGGAAACAATCGGGCACTCGGAGAGTGTCGGAACTGAAAGTTGAATATGAAAGAGGTCGTAAAACGGTCGTAAAGAGTAGTGAGGGGAGGAGCTTTCGTAGTGGCCACTTTGATTTGTGTAGAGCAGCTGTTTGAAGCGTTAATAACTTAATTCGTCAGAGTCGACGGCGTGGAAGAGCTTCTAAATGTTTCTACATGCGCGGGCGCCGGAGATGCTAAGTAATGCACGCGGTAAAACGACTTCGTAGCTCGCTCTTTAGACGTCACTCAAAACGATTTGTGTTAATCGATGTGTTGCCATCCCTGTTGTAAATATAGCCACTAAAATACAACTTCATTCTTACGCGACGAAAATAAATGTGTCAAGAGATGTTTAAAAACTTTGTCGGAGGAAATTAGTATTCACGCATTTACTATTAAAAGACTTAATAGTATTTGCGTTTAATACAAACATTAAGCTAAATATTTCACATTTGCTTCATAATTTTAATTTGATATGCCATTTTTGTAAAAGTAAAAATTAAAATATTTCCTACTAATTTAAATAATGGGCAAATCACTATTTTTAACCTTTTATGGGATGAATTTCCGATTTTTTTAAAGTATATATCGAGTACCTACCAAAACGATTAAAGGCATATGGAATCCATTTTAATAATACATATATTTTTTATTGCTTTTAGATCCACTATTGGTTACCTGCCAGTAACCTTTAGCAATTTATTAAAAAGAAACACGTCCATATACGTAGGTATCTAGTTCTCTTCCTAATTCTTTCAAACCATTTGACATTAATAAACAATTTTAAAGTATTAAAAGTGCATTACAAACAAATATTCAATTAGAATTAAAAGTTGAATTCCATTGCCTCTCGAACAGGTAACCACTTCAGCTTCGTTCGTATGAGAACTGTCATCTTAATCGTATTATTTGAGCACTTATTGCTAGGCGCACATTGTTGAGAAGATTCTCAACCTTCATTGTGTTTTGTATGCAACTTTATTAATATCTAACTATATATTTGAGAAGCCATATCAAAGCTGTTAATACAATATGTATTCAGTACTATTTACAAACGATTTGTTTTCGTCTTGAAAATATATTTCTTTATTAATGTTTAATTTTATTAAGTGAGAATTACCTCTACATTGCATCTCTTTCTCATAACTTGAACGAAATAAAATTATTATTATTAAGTGAATATTTTACATGATAATATCTTTATTTATCGATTATGTATAAGACAAAGCCTTTTAGTTACTAAAACAGGTAGAAATTTAATTACGAATATATTTACTTTCAGCTTCCCTACAAACATGCGGGTTTGAAATTTCCTCCGCTCTTGTAAGAAAAGAATTGAGATCTTCCTTTGTGGCCAAAGGAGCCGGGTTTGCATGCTTGGCAGTTGTTTACTTGTCGGTCATGTTAAAGTACGACATCGACAACTACTCGTATTTTATAAAATGTAAAGAGATAATTCTTATAATATAAGTTAGAAAACATTTATTTAACCTAATGATTAAGATGAGTTTTACATAAAAATATAATTCGGCAGTATCTGGTAGAAAACTATAAGGTTACCAACACAATAAGAGAAATTATGTCGCAAAAAAGCGTCTGCCCAATCTTCTAGTTTAATTATCATTTTTTGTCGTAATTTTTTTAATACAATTAAATTACAGTTCATGGATTTTTTTCATTTTATCCAGACAAAGCCAAGGTTGAAAACCACTGCCTTGCTACGATGAGAGACGTTCATCAAAACACTTCTCGATGAAATTTTTCGTCTCTCATAATAATTCATATGAAGCAAGTCGTCAAAGCCACTCCACGCCTTGTTTGAGTGTCACCGGGTTCACCTTAACATTATTTTTGTAACGCGACTATAAATAAAAGAGACACCTCTTGTCTTTCGGGACAGTGGTCTTTTAAGCAACGAATTATCCCTTTTCAAATTTTCAATGACATTTTAACAAAAATTGTTTACGATGAACGTAAAAAAAACTAATTACACGATGCGAAGTAAATCAGGTATTTGATACAAACTGTTATTAGTTATAATCACAGAGCAATGAATGTATGTTATAATGTATGTAATTATTCATATTTTATTAAACGTTGAAGTAGATAATTTCCTAGCTATGTATAACGTAATTTAGCGACATAATTTACGAGTTTTTATAACAAACAATAAAAATACAGAGTACAGTCAACCCAGGAAATCTGTGACCTCTAACGGTTCAACGCCTATACTTCACTGTTATAAAGCAAATTGTTGTTTGCTTTTAATAATTATTTGAGAAATAATTTGGTACCATCGCAAGGGAATCGGCTGGAGCGCACGTTTTTAGGGTCAACATTGTATAATTCCATTAAAAGTTCTGTTGTCGTAGTAAACACGGCGCCTTTGCTAAGGAAGTTTTTAAAAATTAATGGACACTTTCTGATTACTGATTGCCAAGAGAAATTTGCCTTATTTCGAATGATACTTGTAAAATCTTTCGTATTGTATCTTGTTGTATTTTAGAGTTTATTTTACTTTTTAACTTTATAGTAACTTGACTGCGGTGACCATACCTACTTCATACGCTCGAAAAACATTATCTTTTCTCTAGCGCTTTCCGTTAATAACGACACTACATTGATGTTCATCCTGTAAGAGTAACTGATAATTCGTAAACACTCAATTAGGTACACAATGTTGCACAAAACTGAATATAATTTTAAAGCAATAAAATAAATCTGTGAATATGACTGAAGAGGAACGGAAAAATAATAGGTCGTTAATCCATCACCATCCATATGACAAGTAGTTTCTATAGAGTCACTCTCACAAGTCTATATTTGATACACACACGTTTAGAATTTAATCTTCCTAAGTTTTAGTCCACATCGTTTTTGGTATAACGGCAGAGATGATGCTTTGCTTTCAATATCCGCATAAACAAATTTTCTGTTCTATCTCATCTTTTGAATAACTTTGTAACATTAATTTTGCATCTCTCGAAAAGCTCTGCAAAATTATAACTCGTGTAACTAACTGTATTTAAATAACTATCTTTTTCATATTATTAAAGAAAAGTCTCTGTTTTTCAGTTATGACCTCTTTACTTCTTTCAAAGTAATCTTAAGGTTGTTTGGTAAATAAAGTTTTAAATTTTTTTCACAGTAGGTACTAACTTGCTTTTCATAATACGATAAAAAGAGCTTCTTGATTTTTTTTTGTGTGAAGAAAATCAGGTAGATTAGTACTACCTAACGTCCAACGAAGTAAGCCTTTGATATTACTAAAAAAATGTAAGATCATTTTGTAAGAGGTCGTAAAAAACTCTAAACTATTATATTACCTTACTCCATATTCATCATCACTATCAAAATATTTGATCATGTTACCTTCCATTACGAAGCATCTGTAGATTAAAAGATGGACATACAGAATATTAGTTGTCGATAAATCAATTGTTACTCGACGATTGAACTAGATATTCTTTTAATATTTTGTAGCAATACTCCTGAGTGCAGTAGTTTATCTATGTTATTCTAAGTAATAGTGCCCGATACAAAAAAGATAACTATGAAAGCATTATTCATTCGTCTTTATTCCACTCTACAATGCCGTAAAATGTAAGTTGCAACTGCAGTTGCTAATATTTCAGTACAGTACTATTGGGTTTCGATAATTTCAAGCCATAGACACATTATACACCGGAGAGAGTTTATGAACGAGAGCCAACGTTATCGCAGATATTTACTACAACAAACTGGGACCAAACGCGAATATGGTCACACTGAAGGTCTAAGATTATTTAAAACCATAAATTCCAGTTTCTATGTAAAGCTAATCCGCCCTTGTAAACGCAGACTTGAAGAATTCCACAGCAAATAAAGATCTGGATAAAGAACGCGCATGTGGGTAATATTGTGACTGTCACCGGCATTGTGGACTTAATATCTGAATCCAACAAAGGAAAACGAAGTCCCAATACGAAAAACGAATAAAACTACAGTGTACGAGGCGCGCGTCAGATTATAGGCATAAATTATTAGACACTTTTGTTCAAGACGAAGCCGGTTGGCCCATTCAATTACTCGGATCATCCATACAAGGAGTGCCGAGTCTTTTTCAGATGTTTGTGTAAGGGATTAGTTCGGGATATCTGTGTCGGTATCTCCGTAAGATAAGTACGAATATACGTCAACGTCGGACGACTAAGCCGATTATTTTAAATGTATTCACTTCCTTAATGGAGGTCGTTTTTCACGTTGAACCATGACTCGCCTTTGAGTTACTGAAGATTTTTGGTTATGATCCGGCCAATGACTGGTACGGCTTAAAGCTTGCTTAGCCGACATTTATTAAATCGTCGAACCACCGGACTTATTGGGCTTGGCTGTCGAGAATTAGAATATTTCCGACTTAATATCTCATTAGATATGTTTATTACCCACATCGCGATGGATATATTAAAACATCTACAGTTTGTAAACAAACACTATGAAAAAGACATCTTTATTACATCTCTTTAGATTTAGATACTTAAATGTTAAAATACATTAGCGATTTAAAAACACACTTTACGATACTAGTGTACCATAATATAGACATTTATAACTTAAAAAGTTCAAAAACAAAATATAACCTAAAAAGAAGGGATATTTATAACCCTTGAAAAATTCTACTAACGATTAATGAGGCCACACCACACACATTAAAAAAAGACCAACGACACAATTCCAGTGGTTTAGCTAATAAAATATTATCAAAATGAACCAAAAAATAGAGTAATAATGCGTTAGAGCTTCGCCCACCTGCGCAGGCATTGACAAATTAATGCTCCTACGGGTTCCCGGGCACCCTGGCTCGGTAAGCCCCTAATAATATACATATCATTATTTCGCCTCGTGCACTCATAAATATTACATACCGAAAGGCAGGTTAGCAATTTTTGAGAACACCTCTCTTTACACTTGACAAGCACGTAATATTCATGAGTGTGTACCAAAACATCCTCGATTTATAAGTGTTTTTAGCAATTTTGTAAGCAAATATTGGGCAGGAATGACGAATATATTAGACTTCATAGTCTTATTGTGACTATCGGCATCCGAATATTGTAACAAGGCTAATTTAATTCGCTGTGTCAGCAGATATTAACTTATATTTTGTCATATAATTCAAATTACGTAGTTTTATTTGAACATTAAATATGCCTACTATTTAAATAATGTTCTGTAAAAGTGTTCAAAATTAACGTAACTTTCAGTTCAACTAATGCATAGTAGCGATAGTCTCGAAGTGAATTAATACATTAATATTATTCCGCACAAGTCTTCATCAAGCTATACTTGGAAGTCATTATGTATTTTTCTCCAGAAGTCTCAAACCTTTCATTATGGCATTATTGATTGAAAAAGCGGATGTTCTGTGGTACGCAGAACATTCATTATAACAAGCATATTTTATGCGGTTTTTTGTATCAATTTTGGACGGCTTAATTCAATAGTATTTATGGGTTGCAGATGTCTGATAATACTCGTATTTTGTTTTTCGAAAATTTTCGAAAGTATTGCACCTATCATTATTGTAATAATACCTGTTTATTGTAATATACTTTTATAATATTTTCTGTGACTCTTTCAGGTGGTAGGCGTAATATTTTAAACAGTTTAAAAGCACCAATTTAAGCATAGTCACGCAACGCCAAAATAAGGCGTCTTAATTTCGTGACACACTATTAACAATTGTGGTGAAATAATTTTATTTTTAGTATGATGGCAATAACCAGTATTAAAACAGGTGTTGTCTAATTAATTAGTAGGGGGTGCCATTTCACCCTCACCGCGTCATAGGGGCTGAAATTAAATGTGTGTTTTGTATTTTTAACTGCATACTGCCACTTGTATCTGTAATTAATAACAAATGTTGTCTCAAAGAGCATGAAATAGGACGGTATTTTTAATTAATTACAGTGAATAGGAAAATTTCTTTGCTATTTGATATTGTAAAAGTAAAGCAATTTTATTTCTAGATGTTTCAGCGAAGTACGAGATCTTAGTTTGGCCCCGAGACGCATTGATGGAAGCTTTTATAACTTTAAGATTTTTGGCGTAAATTTGTGGTCCTTTAGTGTTAAACATATATTATTTTTACAGTAAGAATATCCTTTATAGGTATTTCACTATACGCGTCAACTCTTCAAAATGACGTACCCTATTTTAGTCAGTAACGCGAAACATTTTTCCCATTCTCCATTGTAGCTCCTTTATTGGCTATCATATTAAAGAAATAATCTTTTATTTTGGCGTTTACTCAACTTCGTATAAATTTTATTGAAACATTTTACGAGTACAACTCGCCAATTTTATCGAATTTCGTTCGTTAATATTACTCAAAGCGTAGTAAAAGCGCTGTAAAAGTTAAAATTGCCAAGCTCGTGTTCGACTAACTGTTCCGTAAACTTTCCACGACTAAGTTTTTAAGCTTAGAGTTAGTCGTATCTTGATTAACAGTCCAGGTAAATAAATATTAAGGAGAAGTAAATGACACAAAATAAAGTTATTCTTATATCAATAGCTGTCTAACATTCAATCGAGTAACTAGTAAGCATTAATAAAGACAAAAATTATAATAAAAAAAGGGGATTATAATAAAAAAAAGTCACTCCCACAATAGATAAGAATAAGAATAAAAATATGGTTAATGTTTATCGGTACCCCAGCACTTTAATAAGAAAGATGGCAACACTTAATCGCTGACACTACTAAAACACTCCTTTGTACTTCAGAGACAAACATACGCAGGTGCATTACGCATCTGCGCAGTGCCGAGATAAATTATTACTTAAAACTCAAACAAAGAGCCGGATACATTCAAAACTTGACAATTATAACTCCACCTGACAGTCCGTGCAGTTACGTCGAGGGAGCTGTAACGACAGACTATAATATACCCTTCAGAACGGCTGCTTAGTTAAACAGAATAAATACAGGTGCATAATTACAGTAGGCGTGCCATGAGTGGGTCATTACGACGGCACGCGCTGACTTCCCAGAAACTGCAGCACGCTTTGTGTTCTCAGAACCGAACTTGGTTTGACGTTTGACTTAATTTGATTCGGGACGATAGTCTTAAGTTGTCACTAGATTATGTGTTGAATAATTAATTCCGAAAACCGATGTTTGTTAGAAAATACGTTTTACAAACCAGTTTTATAAATCAGATTGCATGTTAACTTGTTACTAAATAAAAATAAAAATACACGGAGCCGAATACAGAACCTCATTCATATTAAGAGGCGGTTAAAAATGAATACAATATTTATAAAACTAAACGAGAGTAAATTTAAATTCAAGTCATTTATTCCGTCTTAGGAACCAAATAGCTCAGTAACATAATTAAATCAGCTTTGTCACTACATCCCCTCAGAATGCAGCTACACCCACTTCTGAACGTCTCAAACGGGATCGCGTGTTCCTTAGAACTGCATTTAGATTCAGTACAACAAATGACAAGCGTAACCAGTTCTTTTCAAATGTAGAGGCGTCCCTAAATAAACAACCCACCCACGTTAACTTTAACACCGTCCCACGCTTTACAAAATAGATAATAACCCGCGCAGGGATAACTCTGTAAAAATACAACCCAATAAAAAGATTAACGCGACCGATACATACCAATAAGTGACTATAAAAAACATCAATATCGCTATTTCATACTGACGCGTTACCCAACTACGTTTTAGATTAAACTTAGAAAGTAAATGAGGTTTGTTTCATGGTTATCGGCTACCGTATTAATTAGAAACATGGTTTCTTGATCGGGGTTTTATTCAAATTAATTATAAAGTCTTTAACCTGAGCT
>LGAG01000123.1:706728-736340 GCA_001278395.1 Lerema accius
AACTTTAACCTGAGCTTTAACGGAAATGCTCAGGCGACGAGAGAAAATTATAACGCAAGGGTATGTTAGGTATGCTTGCAAATAAAATAGGAATTCTTTGAATTTGTTCTGTTATTTATTATTGTTCTCAAACTTTTTATTGCGAGTAAGAATAACTATACTTAATTTACTTACGCTAGAAGTCCGTTTACTCTTTAACGACACCATGAAATTCAGCTTTAACCCTTTAGGTGTTGAAAAAAGACAAATTAATATCTTCATTATTACGATGATCATAATTTCGAAGTTTTCCAATTTATATAAGGATACACTTTCGCACCTCGTTTAAAACCTTTTCAAATTAAGCTCCAAAACCAACATAGTAGCAGAATAATTTCTCACGGAAAAGCGTTACGGGTCGCGAATCTTAACACTGATGGAGAATTTTAAAGACTTTCAAAAGAAAAGTAAGCAGGGATCGCTAGGAAGTGGAAAGCGTACCAAAGTCGTTGCATCTGGTAACTTTGTTACGTACATACAGCGAGTTACCTCGTTAACGCTGCGAGGAAAATTATTGCAGCAAAACTTGAATTAATCTGTGACGCTTTTTCTCTTTTTCCCTAGTTATGCAAAGGAAATTCTGTACTAATGAGCCGGATTGTTAACTTACCTGATGCTTTTGTGACAGGTGCTTGTGTTTAGCTTCGCAAAGTTCATTAACAGAACGTTTCCATCTTATTGTAAGTCTTTTAAAGCAGGTTTCAGCTCGTTCAGACACTATTTAAAGAGATAGACTCACACATTATTTCTACGGGAAACCATGAGTCTATCCAACTGTCGAAATCCTTCGCAATTCAGGGAACCATGTTTACGTCTATGAATACCGCGCTTAACTGTCATGCCCAATGGTTTCAATTTAGTTTCCTACTTACATATTGTATGAAAAGACATTCTGACTTTTACCTTCTGCAAATGCTATGTTGATCCAAACTATATTATACAAAGTTCCATAATTTCCGTGATGTGATAGAGTAACGTGCAATTTTACTGCGTATTTAAATAGAGGAAGACTGTAAAATGTTTAGCTTTTATATTATAGCAAGAGTAGGTACGAGTATATAGGATTGCTTTCAGTGGCAACTTTGTTAGGAGCATAGATAACGCCACGGTAACAGAAAAAAATCCAATAAAATCTTTAATATCCACCTAATACTTATACATAGTATTCAGTCTACACTGTAACTAAGGTACTATCTTTATGATCCTGAGTTACTTTCTTAAACCGTTTTCATTGTTAAAGGGATCTTATTTGCAAAGCGTTAAAGCTGAATTTAAGGTTTGTAACAAATTTCAAAGTTTTCTAGTATTCCGTTAGAAAGAATTGTTCAAATCCACATTGTTCGGGCATTCATAGAAGAACGTTATAAAGTCTAAAGTAGAACATCATGTCATGGTCTTGTTGCAAGTAGAATTGGAATTTTATTAGATTTATTTGCTTTTATGTTTATTGCATATAAGTTTTATATTTATGAACATAACGATTTACGAAGTGGAAATATTGTACTAAAAAATAACAGAAACATAAATAATATAATAATATGTATACCTAGTCAATACGTAAATAATATTGCGTGTGTTATTAGTTATATCTATAGTCAGCAAAATATTCCCAAATATCATAAATCTCGTTCACTCTATTCATTCTGTCTCGAATTTTCACATCAATATTAATAGCAACTAGCTTCACTTTCGGTGTTCAACGCCACAGTAGGGTATGAAGCGACTCTATCTCATTAATCAACTAAAAACGTTTCGTGATATGAAACGACTGGCTGTACGCTTTTTAGTTTTCGTATATTCATTCAACTGCGCTATAAACGCTTCGAAATAGATATCCATCCGACGGCTACTTCTACGAATACTGCAGATAAATTCTCTTCATTTTTCTCCCGTTCATGAGCCGTCATCGTTTAAATGCGTCGAGTACCTTTTTTGTACGCGCATCCCAAGAAATTACGTCATTAATCAGCTGAAATGAACCCTTTAGCGAAATGTCAAAAGGTTTAGTTCAAATCTTCGTGCTAACGAGTTGTGCTTATCCCGAAACAAAAGAGGATTCGTGCTGGTATCCAACATCTCTGGTATTTCGCACTTCGGACGCACGCAAGCCACTTGCTCTCTCAGATAAGCCGCCATTAATGCGAGCCCGTGATGTAACCTCACAGATTGTTAAATTGAACGCAACAATACTTTATTCAGTCTTTGTCGTGACTTGTTTCTTTTTAGGGTTCCTTGTTACTGATGAAAAAAAAACAAATTTTAAAATATCAGTGGGTGGGTTATAGCGCTCATTTGTGCTTTGGCAAACCTTTAACCTGTTGTCGCATTATAAAATTGTCGACATTTTGAATAGGAGTAAATTTAATCCAAATTAAAATATAACAGAAGATTAATAAGATTCAGAAATGATGTGGGTCTATATTGTTAAAATAATTTTTAAATTGTATCCTAGGTACTTATACACTTATACATGTGCGGGGGAGTCTCTTTCCCCTTTCTTCTCCTCCATATTAAAGCACCTTTACGAAACGGTGGTAGATTAAAAAAAAAATGTTTGACGTGCATAAGTGTATCATTGATACCTACATGAATAAATGATTTTGAATTTTGAATTTTTAAGATTCTCCATTAAAAAACTAATAAAAATATATCCACACTCGTAACTACATACCTATTATAATTTAAAGTACGAAACCTGCGATCACATTACTTCGATTCATACTC
The DNA here is from genome assembly GCA_001278395.1 of Lerema accius. Classification (NCBI taxonomy): domain Eukaryota; kingdom Metazoa; phylum Arthropoda; class Insecta; order Lepidoptera; family Hesperiidae; genus Lerema; species Lerema accius. Next base: position 709,492 of record LGAG01000123.1, read on the forward strand.
GACGATTTTTTACGCATAGGTATTCATCGCGCAGTTATGAAAGCCATCTAACACGGTTGATAGCAGCCATTGCGTAGATAAACTTATTTGGATATTTCTAGAATGGAATGTGAGCGAGAATTCCAGTTTTATTAAATCGAGGGTTGCGGCGTTTAGGTGAACAGGTTGGAATTGGCGGACGTTCCGTTTCGGGTCCGTTCGTTCGAGCAAACATTTCCAGTTGATTAGAGAACGGGCATTGGACACCTGCGTTTCTGGTTCTGGTGCACGCGTTTTGTTTTGCATTACGAAATCTAAAAGTTTTATATCCGGACGCCTCGTTGCGGTCGTCTGACTTCTATGATAACTGTTCCGTTTTCCGGATTTTATTCACTTTTCTTTTCAAGTTCGGTATTTCTGGTTGTATACTTTTTATAATTGTTTAAAGAATTGTGATTTTTTCTGTTGATTTCGTACGTTGCGTTAACATATTCATTTTAAATTGAATGTAACGTAAAATAACAGGCAATTTATTTCAATGTATTAGTCAACAAACTAGTAGACGGGTTATGTAATGACCTAAAATAAATGACTGATTAAACCTAAAATTAGCGTCAGTATTGTCAACGCCTTAACAGAATCCGACATTAAAAATACATTGCAATTATTTAGAAACGAATGTGTTTCATAGTCGCTATTTTTAAAATCGTCAAAAGCAATATAAATAGATGAAAGCTGTTTCACGATTCACAAAATTTTACGATGCTCAAGTCCCAGACGAATCGTACTTTCTACCCATTTTGACTTGACCTGCCATATTTAGGTAAAGTTAAAGTGAAATATCGTTGGTGACCTCTTTTTCCTTCTTTAAGAGAATTTAATTCTGTTTCAGGTTATGCTTCGAGTGCCCTGATTGCAAATTGGGCTCATGAGTTCGCAAAGCACAACGTTATAACATCAAGCTGCTGCCTACACTTGGTGAGTTTCGTTTTTTGGCAACATTTCAGTAACTAGCTACAAATTGCCACGTATTTTTTCCAACCGTTACTAATGCTCACGTGAAGTCAACGGCCAATATTTTTATTTTTCTAATGCCTGCTCATGTTATTAACAAACAGGAAATATCTGCCATACAATTTAAATATTAAAAGCTATTCGATTTTTATCGTTTTTAAATCGATGAGACTCGTTGTTAATTTATCATTACAACCTAGATTTTAATAGAGTTAAGCAAAGCATACTTAAGATCTACTATAAGTATGTTGAATTTCTTTGTAGAAACAAATAATAAATTGAGATAAACAACAAAGTGAATCTTGAAGCTTTCCATTGTTCCTGAAACTGAACGACAAAAGAATCTTAATATCCGGGGCCAGCACCCATCAATCGAGCATCAAATCCCTGCGAAAGGGTAATTTGTATCTTTTTTCAATAAAACACCACCTGTGAACCGTTTGCGATACCCCAATAGCTGTAAGCTTTGTAAATGTTCTGCCATTTGTGTCGAGATTGAAAAACTCTTCCCTTGTTCTGTTTGAAAGTGATATGTTGGCTTTAACTCATTAAAGGCCCACTACAGGACACAGTTCTTTTCATATCATTGAGTAGGCCTAGATCTGAATTGGCGGATTGGTTAGTAACCAACCTAAATAATAGAGAATTGTATGTATGCCACCCACAGTTCTTCGACATTGCCGAATGATGGCTTTAACGTTTCTAATGATACCAACTCAGACTGACTGTTTAACGTACAATCAAATCAAAGTACACAAAACTTAAGAAATTTTGACATTAGTGACTATCCATCCACTTTCCAATCGCCTAAGCAGTTGCTTAACTTCATCGATCACTTAAGATCGACGCAAGCCGCCAGGCTATATGCGCTTAGCGATAGGTTAGTTTTTGATTAATATCGTTATCGTTGTCTTTATAAAATATTCATGGTCCATATTCATATCTAAGTTCAAGGACTATATCGGCATAATTTGTATTACGTTAATTTCAAATGATACCTTTTAATATTCACGCTCATATCCGGGAAACGTTACTCCATTACGCAACATCTGGTAGGTATTAATAATGCATGTTACTGGTGAGGTTAACGACCTCAATCCGTCCTTGGTTAGGTGACCGCTAGTAGCAATGTATTAATACCATTAATAGGTTAATCAATTACGGCGAACTCTCAATTTCAGTTGTTCTTAATGCTTAATGTAATATTATGTAGATACTTAGTAATATTTATGTAGTAAAGACTTGACGAGAAAAATGCGTATATTTCTTCTTCTTCTATACACGACTCAAAAACATGTGTTTATGTAAACAAACATAGCCCAGCAGGTTGTGCTCCTACAATTAAAGGGTGACCGCCAGTGGTAAAATTTTCTTGAACATTTTCGTGGTTCTAAGGTCACTTTAAGCCTTCGGTCACGGTTATTGTCAGCAAGTGACAATCATTAAGCCATATCGAAGGCTTTTGAATAGCATAAAAATTCCGACACTTGGGTTGTCCACAATTCTTTTGTGTTAATCCGCCTCCGTCAGCCTCGTCAGTTTTTGAGACCCGTTCACAGCAGCAGGCCATAAACAAAACAATTAACGTATCCTTGTGAATGTCATAAGAATTAGGTATGCTTTTAAAATACTATTTTATCGCTGTCTAAATTGACATGTTTACTGATATAGGGCATGTGGGATATCATATTTCCCAGTTGCGTCGCTCTATAAAATTTGCTAGTTTCCTACATTTGAACATACTGGCATGGCGCGTGACACTTATCGCTTCCCAGAGATAAAATTGTAACGTGACTTTGTTACGAACATCCCTTAAAACAGTCTAAATACATGATACTTTCAATTTGTTTTTGGTTGTGTAACCTTTTATCTCGTGTTCATGAAAATCACGTAATAAGGTTTTACGCCTAACGTTCGATTCAAAGCCGTAAAAGCCGAAATTGTAGTTAAGATTGCTGTATTGTATCCTATATTCGTTTTATAGTCGAAGTAATGGGAAGAATCATCCTAAGAAGAGCTTTCTAAGCATTGCGTAAGAGAGGCACCGGTTCATCCTCACAAAATCCTGAAGCTTATCAAAAGCTTCACTCATCGTAGGGATTTGTCGAAACGATGGCGTAACTTTATCGACTTTCGAAGTGTTCGTGAAAACCAACTTCGAATAAAATTTGATATCGATGAATTTCTTCAAAACTACCATTACGCCTTGTATGATTTCTACGAGAGATTTAATAAAGGTTACGTTAGATTGAAAACCTCTTACTTTATTTCTGAGCCAAGGATTAACACATAGTAAAACAAGTTTCATATATTCTTAGGTAATATATTCCCTTTTCGAAGGCAAATTCCAGTCGCTAATTTGATAAGCTGCAAGCTTTTCGCGTATTCATTAAGGTAACTTTCAAGACAAGCGCGTGACGAGCTAAACTACTTAATTACTCAGTATGTAACCTTCATAAACAAGTTCTTAACGTTAATTTTAAGTTATGGAACAGCTCCTTAAATAGTTAATTTGTATTCATATCATATCATTCATAAGCTATGCTAAAATACTTTAATACTAACAATAAAATTTGTCTAAGGGCGTCGAAAATTAAATAAATTATTAACAGTTATCGATCCACTCATTTGTCTTTTTACATTACACATGAAAAACCCCCTTAAAGCGTACATAACCAAAAAAATCAGTTAAGTTAAAACGATAAACGCAGGCAAATTGCACTCAATAATATTTCAACCCGTTACCCCTTCCACGACGCTACGAGTTTGAATGATACGTATTTTCCGACGTGTCAATCACACGTCTCACTGCGTCCAAATGACCAGGCAGCCGAATGGGGAGCGTATTTTGTAAACCACTACTGAAAACCAGTAACCTAATTGTGGGCGTCCACAAAACAACACCTCTGTTGTTAAGTGAATGCTCTAATCAATTGAGCGTTTCGGTATGTTTTTTATTTGCGATTTTATTTTGTTTGCTGACGGTTATCGATATATCATAGTTTAGATATTTGTTTAACAGTGATTTGACTGTTAAAAATTGTATTTACAAAGTCTGTGTTTGCTCTATTGAAAAGTAGTTTTTCAATCACGCTAGAGAGAGTTCGCGCAACTCTGGTTTTATTTAAAAAGTCAATAAAAACAAGAAAAATTTAATCATATTTACATATGTAGGTATTTGTGTAAGATAGATGAGAATAATGATTGTAGTTTAAAAAAATCTATGTAAAAGAAGAGTACACTTTTATACCCATTATTGCGAATTATAAAGGTAGGTACCTATATTAAAAGATGTCCAATTCCATCGTTTTAAAGTTGTAGCTTAAAGCTAATATTTGTAAAATTTCCCGATTAAGGGTATCGTTACCAGTGGGTATCAATGGGTGATGGCGACAGCGCGCCAAATAGGTCGATCGTGAGCTTCGCAATGAATATTTATGCGTTCCACGAACTTAATATTTGAATATCGTACTCTCATAACATTCTCCGCCTCAGTAATTCCCCGAAAATATATTAGCGGTAACAAATAGGTATACGTGTTTCTCAACTGACGATAACTAGTTTTCCGCGCATTTCCATTTTCTCTAAGGAATAACTACTCGAAACGAGACGAAACGCTAGCAACGAAAATCTTTGTAAATTATATTCACAAAAAGTATATTCAGTATAAAAGGTAATGTAGAAACTTGCAGTGCAGTGCAGTTTTACAGATTTGACGGAAATTATTATTCATCTTGTCCACGTCATTTTAAAATGTTCAAAGGAATTTTGAAAATAAAAACAGCATCCAATTATGTAACTCAACACCGGATGCAAGTTGGAATACTTGCGCATTTTAAGCGTAAAGTCCTTAAGTTTTTAGCGCTTGGATAGTAGGACAAAGAAGAACAAACAATTGACTTTTGCATTAAAATAACTAAGTATATTGAATTTCAATGAAGGTAACACGAACATTTGTTTTTAGTACTGTGGGCGTGATAAGTACTCGTTTGTGTCATAAAACCGCTTTGTGGATCTGCCTTCATATTCAAAATCTGGTGTTTTTGGCATTCATGCGGGCTTTAAATTGGGGCATCGACGGCCGGTCATACATTTCTGCACGTACCTCTGTCAAAGTCATGTGATTCAAAGGAGAGAAACTGGGTCACTGCAGGGTACTAAAAGGTATTTGGTTATGTCTTCAGTTCTATCGTGCGCCTAGGTTGTCTATCAGCCTTGCACAGACTATTTTAGAAGGCTGCGTAACCTCTTTGTCGTATCCACAATCTACAAGAGCCGATGTTTGTGGACGCTGCAATCTAAAGTGATAAAGCTGGTGTATGTTTATAGAGAAAACATTGTCGGCCTTGCGGATTATATTGCTCATGGCTCACCAATTGAGTAACAACGACGTCAAATTGCTGGGAAATGGTAGAAGCTAGCTTAAGGTTGGAAATCCTTAAACCGAACCGATGTATTGGAGTTAGTTGGAAAGTTTTGAAAAATCTTTTGGATTTAATAACGTGTAGTCAAAGGTAATCTTTATTGTTTGTTTTAAGAAAGTAAATAAAAAATAACGCAAAATTTAAAATTGCTAAAGTATTTTATTTCTGAACACAAAAGCTATACTGTAAACAATACATCAACACAAGGAATCTCCATTTTGGATATTAAGCGAATAGAAAATGAAGAATACAAAAAATGCTCGCTTCATTAACATTTCGCACAATAGTGCCGTTTCGCAGACAACCGTAAACACTTAATCGCAACGCGGAATTACCAGCACAAATGAAAATTGAATGCCTGTAAAACATTTTGGCGAAAACAATCACGCTACGATGGCTGTCCAAACAAATGGCGAGTGAAAAATTCAGTGGAATATAAACAAAAGCTTGTTTGGTAGCTTGTCGCGAGGGAGGTGAGGCTCATTTCGACAGGCGGATAAGTACGGCCGTAATCTCTGCTTCGGCTCGTGTAAATGCAAATTGTCCCATAAAGCCCTCGGTCCTCTACACCCGACGCCCCCGTTCCTCGACGCCCCTTCCCTTAATGAAGTAGCTCCTCGGACGTTCACGTTCGTCATCTCGAGCGCGGTTAGCAGCACAAAATTAGACTTGCCCCCAAATTGGGTTTGACCGGTTTCGGGCCGAACGATTATTCGATAGATTTGGGATTTATATCAGAGTATTAAGTTTAACGGCGTTTATTGGCCCTATTATATAGATTAATAGTCGGTTTCGTTACACTAAACGACTGAGATCAGATTCTCATTTTAGGGTTTTGATGAAATATAAATAATAGGATCGCTGTGAGTTTGAAATTTTTTAAATTGAACTATAAATTCTCTTGCTACAATTATTTGTTAATGAAATCTGTCTAGACTGTCATAAAATAAAACGTTGTTGACTAATAAAAATATATACTGGTTTCTAAAATGATATTAAAAATAAAAGACAATTCTCAGTTAAAATATTTAAATTCCTAAATTAATTTTATCTTTTATACTGTATAAATTAAAAACCTTTGTGGAGATTTACTTAATTAAACCAAAATTGCTTCTTTTTTAATTTTACAGTATTTTTCAAATCATCTAAAAATTATAACCGTAGATACAAAAAGAGAAGTATTTATTGTAACTAAATTGCTTGGCTATAAATAAACGTTAGTAAGAATGATAAAGAGTGGATAATAATAGTTTCCTACGTTGATTGTGATTAATAGGCCGCAGGCTAATGCGGGATAAATACACATTTCACATTTATTCCGTCCTTTCGCTAACGCCTAGCGTTTGTTAAGGGGAATCATCTAGAGTAACAAAAGAAAATAATACGCGTAGGTTTTTATGCGGGAATATTTTGCAGGAACAAGGGTGATAAGGCTATAATAAAAAGAAAAAAGAACGAGATGATCTCTGTTTTTTTTTGTTTTGATTATTTTGCTGATTAGTTTTTATATGATTAATAATAAAAACTCGTTCGTTTTGTTATTATTAATAGTATCTAGTTTAATTGGCGGTAGGGAGTCTATAGTACTTGTGTAAACAGGTCGCCTTTTATGTCCAATAAGGAATAGCATAATAATAATATGGTTTCATTGTTAAGTTAATCGCCTGCCTGCATACATTTATTATTAGCGTAATCAAATAAATAAAATCAAATAAATTTATTTAACGTAATTTTCTGCAGTTATATCTTGGTGTATGCAAATACATACTTGTTGTAGAAGTTAGGTAATTTTTGGTTTTCAGCTTGAAATATTCAGTATCAAGAAAAATAAGAAGCGGGTTCTATAAATAATTTTGATGGATTGACGTACTCGTATGCATTGTATACTGATAGACTGATACACAAAAGCTACTTCCCTCAAGGCATCCAATCCAGTTTTGTTTACTTTACTAATACAAAGTTTTGAAGTACATTTTGTTGCTTAAGCCTTTTCGATTTGTAAAAAGAAAACAATTAATAATGTATCATCGCGATAAGAAAACAATAAAAAACTTATGAAACACGAGGTCCCAATGTTTATTAATAAAAAAGTAGATCAAGAATTGTCTATCTTTATCTGAAAACTTAATATAATTTCATTTATCATATTAGCTTATTTTAAATTTCACTCGGAATATGATTTCTTGCTATTGTCGAAATAAGTAAGTCAATTATTTGAACAGACTACATCAATAAGAAATAATTAAATTAAAACTATGTTAGTAAAATGTAGTTAGTAAATGTTAGTAAAACTATGTTGTTTTGTAGCCAAAAAACAATTAGGTAGTTAAAGTTATGCCATTAATAAATTTTGAAGAAAGTTTCTACAATTCACGTATTGTGAGGAAATTAAGAGTATTAAAAAATAGTCTACAAAAGTGAATAAAGATGCGCTATAGAGTATCTCATGAAAGCTAATTATAATTACTTACACAGACTCTTCTTAAGAGTCATGTCTTATTCAAAGGCTCAAGTTAGAAGCCATAAGCAACAATAAAATGAATATTATACTCTTATTTTGAAAGGTTCATTTGAGACATTGTCGAGATGGCAATGCTCAATTGTCTCAGATATATTTCCTACCAGGAGGGAGTATTTTGTTTCTGTAAAAAATAATGTTTTAAAAATAGAGGTGTTCTTTGAAGATTGAAGCTTTTACTGATAAGTATTTTGTGCAAATATTTAATCGACTCTTATCAAATGTGCAAAATGATTACATAAATTACCAAGCTTGGCGAATGCTGTTTTTGTTTATATTTTGAAGCATTTAAAAGCGTGTATAAAAAAAATATCTGATAAAGTTTACAAGGGCTCGTAGTTAACTTTACTTAGTGAACTAAAATTTTGGACAAAAAAATAGTTTATTTTACGCTAAACTACGTACATAAACATTGGTTTTTATACGAGAACTAAAAAAAACATAATTATTGTAATTAAAAGCCATGACGTCAATTTGGTACATTCCTTAACCAGTTTAGAAGTAAGGCCCTTACTCATTAACGAATCGCAACTAATACATGTTTTATGAACAAAGAGCTTCCCCTTTAGCGGTTGCGGTGAAACAATATGTACGGCGCGCAGGGACCTCGTGTTGAATTACAAATACGGCGACTTGACGTGAATTCGAAGCGCCCACTATTTGTACCTCGGTCCCGCTCGGATATAGTTTCTTTGTTATTGTTACGTCTCAATACGGTACGACAAGTTGCGAAGAAGGTTTGAAGCCGCTGAACTGTATCTGAACATACGCGAACGTGTGCTGAACATTGCTGAGACTTCATATATTTTATTCATAGAACCTGAGAGAGTAGCTGAAATTTGAATTGGCGTAAGATATCGAGTGACTAAAGTCACCGTGGATGCATGTGGTACTTGCTATAGTTCTAGAGGGTTAATGTGCCCTGATAGGCACGTCATCAATCATTGTTCAGTAGTTATCATTAAGAAACCATAGTTAAGTCTCTTAGGTTGGAAGTTTTAGAACAATTATTATGAGCTTAGACTAAGAAATTTAGTTAGGTTATTAAATCCTCCATAAATATGTGCATTGGAACTACGTAATATTTATTGACGTATGTTTTAAGCCGTAAACGAAAACATTTCACATGAAAGTATTAATATTAAGGAAAGTGAAGCCGATTGTACACGAACATATAAAAATTCATCCAACTCGAGGTTCAACAGATGCCCGGACAGCCATAAAATATTCATAGGGATGAAATTGGAAAATTCTCCTTTTAGGAACTTGATTAATAAGTAACCTTTTCATTCGTAAATAAAGAAAAAGCGGCCAAGTTTTGGTACCTATACCTCGTGGATCGTATTCCTTATGGTTGATCAACTGTACAATAACTTAGAAGAATAATCTTCTAAGTCGAACACTCTTGGCAGAATAGTAATTTGTGGTTTGCTTAATAATTCGTCGCGTATTTTCTTGGTTTTTTCTTTTCCCGTACATTCTTAGACGGGAGTACGAGTAGCATGATATGCTACTCAAAGTGTGAATCATTTCACAGCAACTTTGACCTTATCATTCCTTCGCATGGGTAATCTGCCACGAGGTCTACTGTTCTCATTTTCCCGTATATGAAATTTATATCAATATTTTGGTTTAAATTATCTGATGTAATAACATAAGGTATTCTTTCTGTGAAACTTATATTTTATGTAGTTTTTTCTAAAACGTAGTATTAAAACGAATGTGACTATTCCGCTATCGTAACAACAGCTCAGTTTTATCGAGGAAGCGTATGTCGAATCAACAAATTGCTTCTCAATTAAGTAGCATTCCCAATAGTTTTTACTACAGCCCGAAATCAGTGAAGAACGTGACGAATGTTATAATTGCTGTATTGGTTCACAAGAAAAATAATTATGGAACTTTGTAATGTTACATTTACGGGCACTGGAGCGAAACGGTGGGAATGTTTTGGTTTAATCTACATTTGATACAAGCTGAATTCGCCATGGTTTTTTGGGTTATGATATACATTACAATTGAGTTTTTGCTTATTACAATATCAATTTCTGTATTGTTTGGTGGCGGCGTTTGATTTGAATAAGTCGAATATACGGGACCTTTTTAATTAAACACCTTTAAAAATACAATGATTTTATTTATTTGTAAAATAACACTTAAAATGGATTTTGCAATAAACTTCTATGATATTAATGAGTAAGGCAAGAGATTTAAATAATCAAACTCCAATATCAGAGATACCGAAAACTCAAATTTAAACTGAGAAAGTGTGGACTTCTCATATGTTGTATTGACATGGTAAACTAAATGCACTTTTGACATTCGATATGCACCGAACTCAGCCATATCGTAATACAAGATTGTCGATAGTAGCCACCGCGGTAGGCGGCCCGTGGGAGAAAATTATCAACGCTTATGGACTCCCATTTTGACGTCAACTGGAGGTTGGTGTAACCGGGCTTCGGTTACAAGTCAACTCTTCCATCTCATTGATGATGGAAACAGTGCGTAAATCTTCGATGGAATTTCGGTAATGTTTCGGTTATTTGACAGGAGTCTCTTATTTATGACACATTAGGCTTGATTAATTGACGAAGATCGCATATTTTGTGTACATGACCTATTTGGCAGGTAAATGGTTTAGTCATGCATCAGACTTGAGTATGTTGAATTATTATAATGATGATGTAGCGTTTTAAAATATTAGGTGGTTTGGGTCTATAACGTTCTAATAATCTCTGAGACTTATTCGCTTTCGAGTATTTACTGATTGCTAGTTTCGTTGTCTGCTAATGAAATATTTGTTTCTAATAATTTTACTTATTTTATCAAAGGATTCCAAATTTGATTGAAACCACTTTAAGTAACTGTGATTATTATGTAAGTAACATTGTAATTATCATGTTCAATCTATTGGCAACCAATAAATCACTGCACATACTCAAATGCATAAATCAAGCTTATTAAATACGAATATTTCTTGTTTTGTCGGAAACAGAGCAGAACTGTTCGGAGATCTATGATCTAATACTGCGAATGCACAGACCCAAAGCGAACGGCATAATTGCTTGTCGGTCAGTGACCTGTGAGCGGAAACAGCTGACAGCTGATAATGATAAGGCGAGTTGTGTAATAACGTGTCATTTTGCATCCTTGGCAATTATTCGCGATTTGAACCAATAGTTTAGCTATGTGAAAGCTATTATCATAAAACACCTGTTATTTGCTACAAGCCCTATTTACGTAACGTAGTCTACAATTGTAGAGTATAGCTGCAATAAACTAAGTGAAACATTTTATGATGATTTTAAGGATATATTAGTTCTGCAATTACTAACAAATTGGTATATTTACTACACTATATGCAAGGATCTGTCATGAAACGCGATCGTGCTTCGATTGTGCTAAGTTTTAAGCTTACAGGTGCTTAGGAGCTTACCAAAGTTCTGTAAAAAACTTTGATAGCTTATTTCAAGATTTGCCGCAGATTAGGAAATGTCCGTTATTAAAAAAGTAAAGTTTGTAAACATTGAATATTTTTACAAACGTATTTTTCGTTTAAAATTTATTATTATCTTTTAATTCTGTCATTCGTCATTTATAATTAATATAGACGACAACTAGATATATGAGTTCTAACATGAATTGGGAAATTAAGAGTCTCTTGATGCTATAAATATCTTTTCTATCTTAACGTCTTGACGTCGCTGAATGTGAAATGTAATTAAGATTAAATTATCGCTGGGATGTAATTTATATATCGATAAAGCATTTAATTAAGATTACGTTTACCAAATACAACTTAAATTTACAAGGTTTGACTAGTCTCTAGGGAAATTTCAAATGAATGTAAATTATTACATTTTATTTGAATTATACAGTTGTTTAACATTTACATGTTAGATATCATCAGTTGCATAGAATTTTTTGACTTTTAATTTTATCCTTTATTTGGTCTGGTAATTCATTTGCACCCTAGGGGTAGCGTAAAATATTAATATAACGTGAGTAAATTTCGCAACTTTCCATTTTATGTATTAGTTTTTTTAAACGATATAGGTATATTTGTTTATATTCACTAAGCACTTGAGTACTGTTCGATAACGGAATAACATGATTTTATTCGAAGACAAAATTGTAGAAAGTGTTTGTTATCAAAACTTCAAGCTTATACATTAATTGATTTCTGCAAGATATTGAAAAAATTGTTAGTACATCTATTAAAATTTTATTTGAGGTAAATATTATTTTTTTGTGTTATAACTAAAATTGCAGTTTGTACTAAAAATATCGAAATAGAACGGATCTTCATAACATTCCGAGGCTAGATCTATCTTTGCGGTACTCACATACGCGTTTTTGTGCCGAGTCGGTCGATAGGCAGGATGTAGGCCCGCTATGAATTTCAAAGACTCGATACAGCTCCGATTCCGCTATAGAGTTTCCTTTTTGTGCCATTCGTTGTTCGTGCTTGGAGAACGTGTTTAAGAGAACATGGCTCTTAGAATTGCTCTTTTAAAAGTTTTGAACCAAATTTCAAGCCCCGATCCTCACGTTGCCCTCTTTCTTTGCGATTCCTATATCGCTGCATTTGAATAAATTCTTACTCGTAAATCATACGTGAAAAAGTAGACTTGTTTACTCGTATGAATAGATACAAAAGCGCCTTTGAAGCTGGTTCTTTAATTACTCTGAAATGAAATGAAATAAGTATTACCTGGTATGTACAATCTTTCTTGGCATTTGGAATGCTTTAAAATCTTCTACAAAGTCAATGAAATCTGCTAAGAAGTAGATCCTTTAATCATTCGATTTCGTATCTGATTGATTCCTTTTACATTTAACTTTTCTAGATCCGTCTGGAACGTAATCGTAAAATGATAGGAATGAAAACAACTTCGCTCAGTGCAATCGCAATCAGCGTCCAAAGGAAAATCGAATTAATCAACTCGATATGGCCTTTGAGTGCCGCGGACTTGCAGACACTGATTAATAAATACCTTGTGATGATGCTCACAAACGAAAGCTTAGGAAAATTCGCAATGTTAGCCAATGTAGACCTATTTGGAATACTGAGCCCTTTAATTTTTTCAATGGGATTAAAATTTTACGTCACATTTTTAACTATCGACGTAGTGTATACATGAGTAGGTAATCCGTTATATCCACTCGTAATAGTTTAGATGTTTTGGAGGGACGTCGGGGTCGAGTATTACGAGTAGATATAGACATGAAGACAAGGTTTTCGTGCGGCATTTAAATTTCTAATACTTGAGTTGTTAACTGACTCCTTCATTAATCCACACTAAAACTTCATGGTGAAATACATTTTAGGCCTCTTCTTTTATAGAAGTCCTTGTACTGTAGGGGGCCAACGGGAGAAGAAATTATTGATATAAGTTATTTATGACAATAGTTTTTATTGACCATTTGATGGCAGGTATCTATCCTGCGATGGTAGTTGAAGTAATGACAGTCTAGTAGTTGTCTACATTTGTTATTACGTTTTTTTTTAATAATCTATCAGTCTGTTCACCAAATCTCGCGTAGTCTGGAGAGCCGTTTGCAAGATCGTACAGTAAATCGCATTACATAACTACTTACCTACGTGACCTAGGTGTATTACTTTTTTATGTCCTGCATCGGGAGTAGTAAATATATTCCACTCAGCTTTTAACTTTATGTATCGTAAAACTGCAGCGCGGAGCGTTCGAGCGACAGGCGGTATGAAATTGAGGCAATATCTTTATTACAGTAAAACGGGTATTGTTTATCAAATCCAGTCGAACTATACGGCGGATTTATCGTTCAGAGCGAACGTGACGCCCGATGTGATAAAACCAACGCGGGATAAAAATCTTAACGCGTTGCGCTTTTCACAAACCAACGGTTAGTTGGAAGTAAAATCCTGCCATTCATTCGTCCATTCATTCATAAAACGCATTACTGCCGTCGCTGCGCGTCTTAACCCTGTCGTCTCGGCTGTAAACGCGAAATACGTTACTGAGAATATCCCGTCTGTTGCAATACGGAATGGAAACTGAAACGCGGGCTTTGCTGCAAGTTACGCTTACGGACTCGCGAGCCAGCTTATCCTCGTATGGGTGTGCAACGGCTTTGTGCAGCCGTCGGGTATCAGGCCTCTGCGTTTTGTATTCGCCTTTAATAAAACCGGGGAAAAGATAGACGCGTCAGTTCTGTAAGATCGAATAGGTTTTCCATATCTAAAACAATGTGTATTGTTTTATCCTTATTTCTCTCGGTTGCGTTTCAGCTAAACTATAATTGAAGTCTGCTCAATTTCCGTCAGCCAAGATATAGTTTTCGTAAGGTATTTTCGGAATATTTCGTTCACGTTCATACGTTGAATTTAAACATAAAAGTGTAGTCACAGTATATTGCCAATTAATTTACTTCCGTCGAAAAATACGCTGAAATTACTGTGTAACGGAAAAAGCAGCCTGAAAGTGCCAGAAAGGTATGTAATGCGAAAACGATAATAAAGGTTGTGAATTTTGCGCGCTGAAGTAGGCTGACCTAATTTCATAGTCTGCTTTCTCATAATGGTTATTTGTCATTACCATCTCGAATTAGTAACTTAAGCACGGAAGGCAAAATTAACAAAATTAAATGTAATTATCGTGTTAAATAAGCAACTTGGCACTTGGCGTCTCCATTAGCTATGCAGATTTGATCCTCTATGATCTGTAATATTCGTACATTAAGTTTATTATCATAAAAGACTATGTGGAAAGACGGAGAAAATAAATGTCCTTTAACGATAATTGCTATTAGCCTAAAACTTTTTTTCCAAATTGTCGACGCATTGGAGACGTCGACGGTTATACAAATTTGGTTAAGCGATGACTTAGCGTATCACGAATATGAAGACAAATAGGTTCTGAACTTACATAAAACATAATATCATTTCTACTCACGAAGCTTGAAGTGATCCCATCCCATCCATCTCTTTGATCTTTGTCAATAAGTGATCGATCAAAGTAAGCAACAATGAATTCTATTAGGTAGGTATCAAAAGTCAGATTCGCAGAATAGTGATAAAAAGTCATGACTACATTTCCAAGGTCATAGAAGGTCATAGCACTCAGGGTACCTTGAAAATATTTGATCTGTTTCAATCCACTATAATTTCCTTCATTAATGAGCAAAAGTTATTATAATCAACATTAGTTTTAAGGGTCGCTAATAGAGACGATAATGAGAGCTTGCGATACGGTTTATAAATCTCAATTAAACCCTTATTAAAAGTTTGTGTACCGCAGTTGTAATCTAGTAAGTGGTTAGTTTAAAACGATCTCTTACTTAAACGGGGGATTCATTCAGTACGGACCTTCTATTTTTTAGAACTTGCGCGTATTTAGCCTTGTATCTACCTAATAGAGGTACCTAGATAGAACAAAAGCTTTTCAATAAAAGTTTTAGTGATCATTTTATGTCTTTCGAGGGTTCCTTTTACAGTTTCTACACAATATTAAATGACCAACATTTATCCACAATCGTAGAGAATTGAAGAAAATTCAACAACATTTTTTCGGTATTGGCAATTCGCCATACAAGGGTACTGATTTTTATCTTAAAAGTCTCTGAAGACAAAGTATGGGGCCAATTCATTTCAACGAGTAGTTACTTATTTATCGAAAACACGGATACTTTTCAAGAAGACGTTTCTCAGCTCATTTCCCTAAAACCCGCTTCGTTTAATAGCTTTGAAAGAACCTCTAGATATCTCGCACGGATCCGACGGATTTTTGTTAGGGCTCGGTCGGCATGATCGCGATCCAATAGCCGCAGAGTGACGATAGCAACGAGTCGCTGCCTCAACAAGCTATTTCATTATTCAGCTTCACCGACTTCACTCAAGATGCGCAGTTGATAGCATTGACTAATTTTCCCGAGTTCCCTAAGACGAGCGCGTCTCGTTTTCATTTGGGTCGAGACCATTTTGTGGGCTTAGCGATATCACCGCCGTAAGCGCGTCATTTGCAGTTTCCCCGAGCCACCTCAACAACATCGTCTTTTCTCATCTGTCGGATTCTGCCGAACGCTAAAAACTCGACGCTTATTATCCAGACGATTGTGCGTCTTACTTTCTGAATATAAAGTTTGAAGTACCACCGAACAATTCATACCATTTGTTTTTTACTCCAGATCAGTAGAGTTCGGAACAGTCTACCGCAAACCGTAGACGTGTGGCGTAGACTGTCGGTGCTTACACTGCTTAAGGAAAGCGAACTAACTTTCTATTCCTGAAAGCCCTTGAGACCGACTGAAGCTATATCACTACCTACATTAATGTATATTTTGTACTCCGCGGTACAAAGTTTCGCTATACACGTGCGGGGGAAAGGCTCTAGCAAACTCGGGATTACGTGCCATTTTGAAGCACACGATGGAGTGAGCTAAAACCTTTAAGTCTCAAACACTTTTCAATCGCGTTAGTAGGATGTATCGTTTTAATTTGAAACTTTGTCAATGGCATTATAAATGTTAGTATCGACTATTCATTCCCACAACGTTTATTCGAGAAGAGCCTAATCCAAGGGGTGAAAGTCAAAGCGAACAAGTCGATTCTCAGTAAAAGCCCTTTGGCGAATAGATGCGGAGTGGTGCGCCTTAGCACCGTAGAAAAGTGGCAAGTTTTGTGTTAGCCTCATGGACGATTCATCGACGGCCCTCGTTAGCCCCAAGGCTGAATGCCGCCTTAGCTCTCCTCATTATTGCGTTTATAAAGGCGTCTATAGAGACGCCAGATTCACTAAGAGTTCCTCCATTGACGTGAAAGAGAAAATGGAATTGTGTACACGTTTTGTTCGCTACAAACTTCTTTTTATATTTTTAAGCGTGGCGTGACGCTGTATCTGGGGAAGATTATTGTGCTGCATTTTTGTGTTGTAAGCAGAAAGATCATAACGATATGACATTTTATAAAAGAGAAATAAAATGAAAGCAGATTGCGGTCTTTATTTGTCTACTTTGAAACTGACATATTTTAATATTCTGTACAGATGGTACCGAAGGATTGAAAGGTTGAAGTAACTTTGCAGTAAATATATTCATAGTAGATCATTTTAAAATCTTAGCTACTATTTTTTTTGTTTTGTAATATATTAAAATGGAGAAACCAGTAAAAATAGTTGCGTATCCTACTAATATTATAAATGTGAAAGTTTGTAATGATGTTTGGATGTTTGGATGTTTGGATATTTGGATGTTTGGATGTTTGTCCCTCCTTCACGGTCTAACCGTTGAACGGATTAAGCTGAAACTTGGTACACAGATAGGTTGCATCCAGGAATAGGACATAGGATACATTTTATCCCGATTATAGGTTCCCTTGGGACGAAATCAATATTTTGTTTATCGACTTTTCCGCGGGCGGAGCCGCGGGCATCGTCTAGTTCTTATTAAATATCTCTAACAAAATTAACAGTAACAGTAGAATACTGTAACTACATTATTTAAAACATGTTTATTACATTATAAAGTTATTAGAAAACGTAAGTGAAAACACTTGGTAAAATAATGAAAACTGCCCCTTCCTGTAATTTATTGTTTTGTAATTCTATAAACCCCCATCTGCATCTATTTAACGTGACAAATTAAAGGTATTAATTTGTCAAAATTAAATTCATCAAAAACAAATCTCATAGCCCATTGTCACAACAGTCCCCGAATGGCAAGTTATAAAATTAATAAATCTATTTGCAATAATTGCCAGAGATTTCCCTAATTTGGCTTTGATTGCAAAATCTATAGGGGCGGCCACTATCGGCAGGTGAGCTCCCTAATATAATTATTTGTTGCCGTCGAGGGTGTGGACACTTTATCATCGTTTATTTGGGTTAACTTTCATTCTCTAATTAAAAACGCCCCAAAAGGCCGATTACATAATTCGCTTCAAAACAGGTGAGCATGGCGTGACTAATATTCATGAAACAAAGTTTTATAGAGCATGAACGATTTTGTACCACTGAAGAAGCATTAATCTCAGATATTATTATTCAGTAGTTAGTACCGATATATGCATATTATAGTAGAATGTGTGCCATGTAGTTTACGAACGTAAATATTGTAATGTAAGCCGAGACTTCTCTAGAAACAGTAATAATGCAAATAGATTTCTTACGAAGTACTTCCACAAAATAAACTACCAAGCACCACTCCGACAATATACTAAAGTGGCGGACTGAATTCGCGGTTTCGGTTTGTTTAAAGTCGAATGCAAATTTCTGCAAACTAATTCCATTTACACACCCTTTCTTAGTGGCGGGAAGAAGAATGTTGTCATTTGTTTTCGCAGAAGGCGGATTCTGAATTTGAAATCGGCACGCTGTTCGCTTCGCTTGGGTTTTTGCTAGCGCCCGAAGACTGAGTTCTTAGCCGGGCAAGTTTTCTCATTATGCCCCTACTATGCGGCACTAGTATTACTTACGATCGTCAAACCATGGAGCACGTACGCACTGTGTCGATCCACCGCAGCGGGAGCGTTTGAGAGATCTGGGAACGCGATCGGACCATATTCCATTTCAAATCGAGCATAAAAGTTTTGGTCTTAAATCGGATACTATTTTAAAAGCGGCAGCGCGACTTAAGCGACTCATAAAAGAGAGAGGGCCGGGGTATTTTCTCGGGGAGAGAGAAGCGGTTAGCCGACTTTTACACTGGTTTTATTGTCCTGGCGCCCCTCGTAAACCGTCCTTTGTGTTAGTAATGTCTCAAGTTGTATTAACACCGTGATAACTTTAGTGGGAACTGTTCGGAGCCGCACTGATTACCCTGCGGTCCACAATTAGACCGATCTAAATGGTTAGTTTTGACAATAATTTAAACGGTTCGAAGGCGTCCATTATTAATATGCAAAGCGACAAGGAGATAATATTGAATTTGGTGTAAACAATATTCTGTAAATTTAGGTCAATGAAACTGCTATTATAACGTGTTCGTAAATACCTACAATACAAAGGAAGAAATTTATGCGGAGGGGTCTTTAAGTGATAATTAATGCAAATAATTAAAAGATTAGGGCGTTTTCCTCATATAAAGAATGGTACAGATATACCTACAGTTTTTTTTTAAAACAAAAGCAAAGTCATGAAATCTTTTAAAATTAAAGAAAGAACCTGTATAAATTACAATACAAAACAAATCCAGAGTCCATTACACTTATCGAAGTCCCGTTCAAAGTTTCCAATGAGAAAATATTTAAATTCTTCTTACTTTGGGACGCGAAAACAAAGCGGTGTTTCTAGTACATTCCATTTTTACGGCGGGAGAATTAAAACGAGAGCTTGTGCTCATTTCGATAGAGTGAGGGTAGGTTGCGACACGAATTTTCCGTCGAATTTAGCGGTTTCAATCGATGACGTTCGTAATGGAAAAGTTCAATAGGCAACAACAAAGGCCGATACAAGTTAACGAAGCTCACGAAAGCGAAATTCACGATCGCAGCGCGCTCTGGTGGACAGGAAATTAAAAGACAAAAGATTGCCAACCGGAGCAGTTTAGCTTCGGAAATGGGGGGCGTGCCGATGCCGCTTAGAGTATGAATAAGGGCATATACACACGACGTTTTTTGAACGTGTTGACAACGCGCGTTCTCAGGGCATTCCATTTGCGTTCGTGTCGCTTCATACGATTATTGTCAGCAAAACGCGTCGAGAACGCGATGTGAACGCGCAGTAAATACGCGTATTTAACACAAATAAAGTTGGCGCGTTGAAAAAACGTCGTATGTAAGGGCCCTATGAGGTATTCATAATTGTAACACGTATCACAGTACGTTAATTAAATTTTTACGATTTCCTACGTGAAGAAAATAGCTATGGGATTAATGGTGTAGGTATTTGATTATTTATATGCCTATAAATATAAGTAATTTTGACCAGTCAATGTCTATTTTTTACACCTTATTTCCTCAGATATAAATCAGGTAATTCTAGGTCACTCAGTTACAGCGGAAAACTATTTAGACTTTACCATTTTAAAATACTACTAAGGCAAACATTAAAGATTAGTTAGTAGGTATTTAGAATAATCTAATACGTAGTCTTAAAGAAAGTCAATCTATATCTGTCATCCATTTAACCTTCAGCACATTACCAGAACTCCTAATATAATATTGAAACTTGGTAACTGTGTTAATCGTTGCCCTGAAAGCGTCTAAAGTTCTGAGTAGATCATTACTGTACCTTTTATCTTTGCGATACATTCCAAATTGAGTCTTGCTTCGTTTGCTTTCAATTAATAAATATTTCCAAAAATTAACAAAGACCGATACAGATGATGTTCTACAACTTAATTTATTTATTTTAGATTAGCTTTTCCCTTAGTTTTCCATATTAGGCATGGCCGACTTTCAATTTCCAGTACGTTTAGTAAATGCTCATCATATTGGACAAGTTTTGATGTAACGTTTCAATAACTATAATAGTTAGACTGGTCCCTTAATTAAGGTTCATACATTGTACAATAGTGCCAATTTGAACAGTATGACGATTTGTATCTTAAATCGCATAGAGCAATATAAAATAATATAGGTACCTACCTAAGTGTTAAACCTGTATGTGAGATATGACGACAGTAGAATCAAAATTAATTTACATTCAATCTGACACCGAACCCAAAGAAAATTTAATATACTTTTTCATGTAAAAGCAATAAATTGCTAACGAGATTTCTTGCCAGGGACAGCCGGCGGGAGGCCTTTCAAGGCCAATATGAATACCAAAAAAGGCATGTTATACTCTGAGATTAATGTGTACTATTGAAAACAAAATTTTTATTACCTTTTACGCCTGAAAATGTAGTAGAAGATTTGGTAGGCGAGGTATTAATCCGACGTAATACGGGGATCCGTAATGTGTATCAAATGTGCGTAGACGTATGGTTTCAGTAATTCAAGTAATCCGAAGTCGAATAGGGTATCTTGTTGCAAGGAACGAATTCTCACATTTTATTCGCCTCCCGTCTATCATTGTAATATACTGTAATGAGTATGAACTGAAATACTTTTGCGGTTAGTTTTTGTGGGAATGTTTGTTATTGATGTCGGAAATATATTTGTTTGTGGGTGCCAACAACTGATCTGAATGTTAGAATGAGTTTTAAGGTTATACATCGTTTGTACATTAAAGGATATTCGTTCAATTTATTCGGGTGTGATGTTAAGGTAGTATCGTATATACCATTTAACTAATAAAAATTAAAAGTAAAGTAATTTACTTGGGGAGATGTTTTAAACTTATTATAGTAAAGTTAAAGAACGTATCTTAGAAAGATCCATGAGCTTGTTAGCATAAATGACTTGTTAAACATTTGCCATTAAGTCAACAATAAGTGACAAAGCATTGAAACAAGCTCAGGACTTTGTAGCCTTATTTAATTTGCATCCCGAATCAAAAACTTTTCGTGACACTGTTTTGCATTATTAATACTTTGGCATGGTGATCCCGAGAGGCGTACTAGAAGCCATAAATTGAATTCCAACCTTCGCAATTAGTTATTCCCGCGCGTGAAAACTTTCGAGATCGTTCGCCTTCGTTAACAGATGTTACGGTGCTATTCATTATACATTCCGTCGAATTGTAAAGCCGAACATTTAATTTAAAGTACCGAAAGCTGCTTTGTTAAATAGTCGAGCATTTGTAGGAGTCATGAAGGAATCATTTGGGTTAAAGATTAGCGGGACGAGTCGTTCTTAACTACGACAGCGCATTAATTCTTTCGGCGCCGACGATCAATAAATAAAAACATGCAATATCTTCGAGTAGTGCTACGCTTAGCTCCACTGAACGTCGTATTAAACCTTGTGCCAGGTGCACCGGTATTGGCGCCGTTTCTAGCGAAAATGATGAGCTGCCCGACAAGACCATATTGAACAGCAAGTCATAAAGTACAACGTTGCGCGGTGTAAAAAACTGTAAAATAGAATTCCCATCGTATGCTACGTAATAAAAAAGTTTTCGAACAGAAACCACCATCCGTCGACGCGGCACGTTTCTTATCGGTCTAATTTGGATCAAACAATTCCATTCCCCCTCACACAAATTGCGGCGAAGCACATTTGTTATCTGCAGTATTCAGTAGAAATTATATTAAGATCTTGTCGCGCGATTATGTTGTATATTTTTGCGTTAGTCTCGCGCGGTCTAGGGCGTTATACTCACAGGGCGCGTCCGCTTTTTATGACAACAATAAATTACAAAGAAAACGAACTAGATTCCATCTCCGGTGATGAGATTTTCTTTTAGGGCGTATAAAGAGTTCGTATAACAGGGGTTTAGTTTTACCGTTTAGTTAGTTTACTTTGGTCGTTGACTTCATTATCTTTGAGGTTGTGTTTCTGTGTATTTATTCTGTTAATATAACGTGAATGTAATGTTGTATACATGAATTTATCATTATTGATATTAGCTTTTCTTTCTATTTCAGATCCAAGGTTGTGCATACATGAGATGTTATGGGCTCACGCAGTGTAGCGAAGTGGCGTTGGTGGGTAGTCGTTGTGGCATGGGCCTGGGGCGCAGCTGCGCGCACACTCTGCCCTGCGCGGTGCGCTTGCGACGATGCCCTGCGCGCCGCCTCTTGCGCCAACGCTGGTTTAGAAATCGTCCCCATCCAACTCAACCCAGAAGCCACCCATATAAATCTCACCCACAACAGCATCGACAATCTTCTCTACACCTTCGCCTTCTACAATCAACTAACCATTCTCGATATCTCGTACAACAAGGTACAAGATCTAGGTAGTAAAAATTTTGACAATAACAAGGAGATGACTCATCTCAACGTGAGTCATAATGCTCTGAGGAAATTAGATAAGGACACTTTTGTTGGATTGAAGAGGCTAGCGGACTTGGATTTGTCCAATAACGAGATATCGAATATAAATGCGCAAACATTTAAAGACTTAACAGTTTTGGAGCGGCTTGATTTATCGAGTAACAAACTTGTGACTTTCGAGTCCGATACTTTTGAGCCCTTAGTATCGTTGAAGGTTTTATCGCTTCGAAATAACTCCATTTTAGAAATACCTTCTGCGAATATTTTATTCATAATCCATTTGGAATACTTGGACCTTTCGGAAAATTTAATACAACAAATACCTAAGCATGGTATACCGTATTTGAAGGATTTGAAAAATTTGGATATAAATAACAATTTAATAGATAGTATTGACCCACTAGGTCTACATAATCTACCTTCTTTGCGACATTTGGATCTGAGCGATAACAATATGACATCAGTCCCCACGTCAGCTCTTTCCAAACTATCAAACTTGTCGCATCTGTATCTAAGTGGAAATTTCTTTCATAATATTACGGCACTTTCTTTCCAAAGCCTTTTTCACTTAAAACACTTGCACTTAAGCAGACTTTATGATCTCGACAAAATTGATTCTAGAGCTTTCGTAGACAATATTAATCTGCAGAAGATATGGATGAATGAAAATGTTAAAGTAAAAGAAGTTCCGCCGAGACTATTCCATGGTAATCCGAAGCTTACGCATATTTATATAAGATACAATGCATTAGAAACATTAGAAGCTTCACATTTTCCTATTGACAGACTACAGGAGCTCTCAATTTCCGGAAATCCTTTTGCTTGCAACTGTTCATTACTGTGGCTATGGAAATTGGGTCGTGAATGTGAACAAAACAGCAGAAAATCTGATAACTCAAGTGCCATACTAAAAATAGATTATGAAGATGTGAAGTGCGTAGCACCTGAACATTTGAAAGGTGTAATGTTTGTTCAAATTCCCGAATCTGAATTCGGGTGCTCAAGCGGTTGGGTGGTAGTGGCTATTGTTGTACTTACTGTGAGTATTATAATAAGTGTGGTCGGTGGTGTATTATATTTCATGGGACCTCTGAAGAAGTGTAAAGGTGATAAATCAAAACAGGTCATGACAAGTGTCATGTTAAATGGTGACGTGTCTAAATTAAGTAATGGATTAGGATATTCTACCAGGGGAAGAGAAACAGAAAACAAGAGAGATGTAGACAGATATTTAATGATCGGTACATCTGTAACCAACAATTTTCATTCTCTAAACTCTCCATGGCATAGTGTTGACAAGAATCCATACTATCAAGAAGACAGTGAAGAGCATATTTACCAACAGTTTGCGTATGAAACAATACCTCATCACAGGACGCCGGAGAAACCACACATAGTGTACGTCTAACGAATAATTTGGACAATGGACAATGTGATAGACGTAAATTATAGAATTCGTCGTTTCAAGTACTGATGATGGGAGAGTTAAATTATGCAATAATGTATATAGTGATATTATTAAAATTGTAATATGTGATAGCTTTGTATATAGACATGTAAATATATTAGGTTTTACAGATTAACACAACGTCATTTTCGATTTTGTACTTAACCTTATTAGTAATTATGAAAACCGGTCGATAAATTGTTATTCAATTACAATGTGTTCTCGAAATAGATTTCAAAGTCGAAAATCGAATATTAAGATAATTGGCTATAATATTATATTTATATTGAATAACTTTTACGACGGTTCATTATTTTGTTTACTAGTTCCTCGGCTATTATGGGTATTCCATTGTAAAATACTGTAAAATCATTAAAGTTAATTCATAAAAAATGATTATTCATGTGTAATTGCATAGTAGTTATACATTTATACATATATTTTCTGAATTAGAACACCAATACTTAATGAAAACTTTGTACAAAAATGAGCAATATAGAATAATTATCTGAAATACTATAATAATGTGTTAATTTTATTCAATATATTGTTATAGCATGTTTAATTGTATTTAGAAAGCCAACACATTATAGAGTCTGCCTATTATTTCAAACCGTATTATAAGAACAAAGTCGTTATCTTTGACTCAAGATTCTTTTAGTTTAATTTAAACATACAAATAGTATTACGAATATTAGGTTTTTTTTTTTAATTAAATGTCAATAATAGAAATATTCACAATAAGAGGCCTTAAATATAAATATGGATGAGCATGACAAAAGATTAACGTTATTTTGCAATGTCATCATTAATATTGTATTAGGAGCGAAATACTTTCGATTTTTAAGCGATACATTTTTTTTAAGCAGTTTAATAATTATTTAGCAGTTAAATAATTACTTAGCAGTTAAATAATTATTTAGAAGATTTTTAAAGTGATATGATTCTAATATGGTTTGATATATTAGGCCTACAAGTAGGACACATTTACAAGTCCTATATTTAGGACGATGTTTACAAATAGATACGAAAATGCCAGTTGCTCTGATGGAAAGGGGTACAAATGAAATAAGTACATTATTAATGGCTATTTTTGTATATTGATTTCTTAGATTGTTTGGAGCATTTCATTGAGAAGATATTCGGAAATTAATATTTTTATACTTAGTGAATAATATATAGTAATAACTCAAAGTTTCTAGCCTGAATCAGTAATTAGAATATAAAGTTAAAATTAAAAATTAAAGGAAAGCGAAATATTAAGTAAGAAAAATAACTATAGTTAGATAATGTTCTAAAGTGTTTCATGTAGTACTTTATTCTGCTTAACTTAATAAAACATGTAGAAGTTGATACTCATTGCGTTGAAAAATAACTAACATTAAAGATAATCTTGATATTGATTGTCAAATATTAAGGTCGCTTTCAAAACGCTATTAAAAATATTCATTTAAACAAGGCTAGAAAACTTTGAGGAACCTCACATATTTTAGCTAAACCAACTACCTGTCCTACAATATACTAATTTCATCACTACAACTTTTACCTTACTTAATGTATAAGTTTCATAAACATACGCCTGCTTTATAACCATCAAATAAACTTTTCCACTCATAGTACCTACAGTCATATGATAGCGTAAGTCTATTTATACATACTTACTACCTACTTTAAAACTTTTGTTATGAAACATTTAAATATATTATGCATTGAAACAAATGACAAATATACAACATAAAAAAGTTATGATGTTTTTTAATTTCCTTCTACATTATTAATATCACAGTTTTGACCATCAGCGAAAAGCATTAAATCATTCTCCACCACTCTCTAGTGTGGCTAGATTTTAGGGTTAGCTGCCAACCTAAGTGTCGGAAGTTGTCATATTATCAAGAGGTCTCTAGTATTTTAGGGTACTTAAAAGGAAAAAAAACGGGACCCTATTACTTACCCTCCGCTGTCTGTCACTAGGCTGTATCTCATAAACCGTGATAGCTATATATAACCTATTTTGGTTGCTGCTATAACTATATAAAAAAAATTTAGGGGGGTCCCCATACAATAGTCGTGCGCGTCTCCGACTCGCACTAAGCCTTTTTTTCTAAGTCAAACATTCTAGTGACACGCATAATTAGGACTACCTTTGAAGTAGCTACCTAAGCATACGTTTACTCTTTTGAATACTTCGCAAAGCTGTACAGAACAATAGAAAGGAAAACAATGCAATGAGTTCATAAAGGATACCGCCTGTAGTAGTGGGCCTTAATGAGGCTGTTAAGGCACGGTAAGAGAGAACATGAAATATTTCAAACATTTTCATCATTCATTCATCTCCACCCATAACTGCCACTGCTGGGCTCGGGTCTCCTCTCACAGTGTGAGGGGTATAGGTCATAGTCCACCACACTGACCAAGTGCGGATTGGCAGACTTCACACACCTTTAAGAACTTTATAAAGAACTCTCAGGTGTGCAGGTTTCCTCTCGATGTTTTTCTTCACCGTAGCAAGTGATCATTATTAATATCTAATAAGCACATAACTTTTTAAAATAGAGGTGCGTGCCGTGGGGTTTGAACCTAGGAACTCCTGTTTGAGAGACCAACGTCCAAGCCACTACGCTATCACTGCTATATAGTAAGAATTTCAAATATAGTAAGTATTATT
>LGAG01000123.1:736886-750187 GCA_001278395.1 Lerema accius
CTATCACTGCTATATAGTAAGAATTTCATATATAGTAAGCATTAATTTTACTAAGGAACCTGTTCTGTAATCGGGCCATAATTCAATTTGTCAAACAATTGATTATTATGGACTTTAAGAAGTCAGTTTCAATGTCCGCTGTAACAACTGTCTCTCGACGGGGTTTTCCTTCAACTCTCTTCAACAATTAGACAAAATCAGAGCTTAATAGAGAAGTATAGCTATAGTAGAAATTGTCATTCTATACACAATTCCCACGTGTAAAAATACACAACATATAAAATTATGTTATTTACATATTCGTTTACTTACGCACATATATGATAGTTACAATATACAACAAATGATATGATTGTTAGATGCTTAGTATTCCACTGGCGTAGTTAACTAATTGCTTTTGTTACCCTATTCCAGTAATATTATATTCATGTTTCAAAACTGCGATGATAAAATATCCTCAACACGATTCGGTAAAATAATTGTATTTATTGTTGATTAAAGTATATTTTCAATTTGGTGAAATTAGGTCTTCGTATATTTGAGTTCAGGGACAGTTCCTCTGTTTGTGCGCTATACTATATAGCATTTTATTAGGCACTAGTTGACTTGGTAAACTTCGTATAGCCCCAGAATTAAAAAAAAAGCTGAACATTTTTTTTTATATTTACTCACATTTTAAACCTTTCCTGGACTTTCACAAATAATTTAAAACCAAAATTGGCTAAATCGGTCCAGCTGTTCTCGAGTTTTAGCGAGACAACAGCAATTGATTTTTTATATTAGCCATTATGTTGTAAATAACTGGGCTGTTCTGGGAAGGTGTCACTCAGCTTAATCGGCATCGATGTTCGCGCCCACTTATCATGAAACATGGGCAAAGTTTAGACTAACGTATATTGCAATTGACAAAGCAATAGTGATTTACTAGTAAGATACCTTTGACCGCACAACCGACCGTCGTAAGACCGACCGACAGCTTAACATGCTAGAGGTTAAATTGAATTTGTTCAATGAATATTTTTTGTCGGGATTCGAACCAACGAACCGCAACTTACCAGCTTGTGCTCTTTGACTCAGTGCCAATGTTTCTTTCGCGAATTAAAGTACAGTATTTATTTTAAAATATCTTAGAACTTGTTCAAGAGTTTCTTTGTTCGAATATCAGAAGAAAGAACTTTGTTTAAATTTTTCAAATATGTTCTATTCTAAACATATCGCCTACAAAATATAATAATATCAGTTTGGTTTAGAATAGAAGCAAGTTTACTGGATAATATGAACAATTTTAGGCGCACCGCCATACGAATGGTAATTAATGTATTAATTGGACGCTGGGAATGACAGATTAAATACTAATTATGTGACCACAATTACTTATTATTTTGTATAGCCATACAATTCATAGGTTAAGAGCCTGCTATCTGATTTCAACTGGATTCAACTAGATTACTCTATCGAAATATCTAGGTCATTAGTTACAATAATGAATAGAAAGCTTCTTGCAAAAGGTTTTGATTATTGGAAATGTTGCTCTGACTGTTAAAATTTTTTAACAAAAAAATTTCAAGTAAATAGAAATCTGACACCTATTTATAACTTTCTTATCTTAAGAAATCTTATCTTGCAGAAATGATGAGTATCTATATTCTCATTAAAGTTGAAAATGCTTAGGGCTCAGAACACGAACGTATCTAAAGTATTTCAGTGTAGCAGCGATGCAATATTTATAAAATCGAATATTTTATTTTTTAAATTTATTTAAATTGTGTTGCAAGCTCCTAGACTATAAGTAGCGTATTCACTAATGATTTTCAGTGCCGGCAACAAGTACATTACGGTAAAGTCATTTGTGTTGTCGATATGACGAGCTGACAGTCATTTGCATTCGTTGAGTGGCGAAATGTCGAAAATACCTTTAATGCTCTTCAATGGATAAACCTCAATTACGTTGTATAAAATTTAAATGTTTCGTATTGGATATTACATAGATATAATGTTATTTAAATATTTAAGATTACAGTTGGTTAGTAAAATAATGGCTTACCTATGTTATTATCGTGTGTAGGGGCAGGGCGTATCGGTATAAAATACATAAAAGAGAAATAAAATATTACATTCTATAAAAAATAATCCACACTAGGATTCCCTGTATTGTGTTAACAATGGACAATGTTATATGAACTAAGGATAGATATACACCTAGGCTGAGAACATAAACTAAAATTCATCTTTTTATAAATCGTAAGTACCCGTTATAGCAAAAATATCGAGCTCTAAAGGTACTTATCGCAGGATCGCATTTTAGGTTAGCGTTTACTCGCACTTGACAAGTTTTCATCAAAATTCACACCCACAAATTTTAATTTAATTCTCCAAAAGTTCATTGACCCTTTATTCAGCCTAATTACTTCCCGAGTACATCGCAACAACACGCGAATAAAGGAGTTTAAAACAATGCCTAATTGCTAAATAAATGCTCTACACGTTTAGTCCATTATGAGAGCAGGTTTAATTTTACTTTCGGGGTTGTATGCATAGCTGCGAGTGCTTTGACATTCATTTATCTCCATTATAGATCTGTGAAGGTAACGGTCAGACCGTAGTTTAACCCTCAGTCCTCCCCCTCATCATGCAAAATGACCGAACGCCACAACCAAACATTACTGCGCCCCGTTGCGTAAAACTTTGGGGAAGATTGTGGTAAACATAGCCTAAGATGTAACCGTAACCACAGTCTATGCAGAAGAAAAGTCTAAAGGTTATTCAGATGTTATGTGATCTGATCTTATCGGCAAAGTTGTTTTATGTTTATTAATTGAATTAATTACTTTTTATTGCAACGCCTTAATTATTTCCTCAACATAAGAAAAAAAACTCATTTCATGGTTTATGCTTTAAGATAAAAATTAAATAAACGTAGAAAGAAATGGGTAAGATGCATTAGTATTGAAGTAGATTCTACAGTTAAGCAATAGAAATTATCCTGGAAATTAAACCGACAACATGTAGGTAAGTTGATGGTGTGGTGTTTAAAATTTTACAATTTTCCGAAGTGCTACTAAATGCTGCTGATTTGGAAAAACACCTCCTCTTGCACATTTTGTGCTATTACCCTGTATTGGCATACTATACATACGTTTCTTAGGCTGTGGTGAAAGTATAACGCAAATTGACTGGAGCTCGAAATTACTTATGAACCCTAACGTTTATGTTTGAGTTTTATTATAATAAACGTTATTCAAGCGCTGCAAGTATGGCTTTTCCAGTTTAGTGTTACTTCGCTATTGGGTAAAAGTTTAGACTGCTTTGATACATGTTTTCCGTGAAACTGTTAAGCTTTTCGTTTGAAAAAATGAGGACTGCTAGTTACAGTGTAGGCCCTTGATATGAAGTATCTGCTTAGTTTAATTGTATCTAAATAAAATATTTATATAGCGGAATTATAATGTGTACAGAAACGCAATTATCATCACATAGAAGACATAAAATTATAATGAGTTATTTAACAAAATTTCGCTCTCATATAGGTACCAATACAATGGTAAAAGTATGAAGACATTCATATTGACGTAGACCCATCGAATATATTAAAATCTTTAGAGATGAATATTTGATTATTTATTTAGAGACAAAGAAGCTATAAGGCATATTTTGTGCATGCTTCTTGCAAACATGGTTGGAAAATCGAGAGTGACAATTCGATTTTTTGTTACATTCGTGTCTGTCGACCGTTTGCTTTAAATCTGCAAACGGATGGACGGACGGTTTTAATGGTCTCTGTAAAGGAGTGAAACTGTAGCATAAATTTTCGAAACCTCTCCAATTTTTTCGAATTTCGTTTCGTATCCAATACGAAGTCTATTGGCTTTTAATTTATTTGTCTGCGACAATTCACATGGCAGGTCCGTTCGACGTTCGACTTACCTTTTACTAGTTTATTACTTAAAATAGTATACGTTTTTGGCAATTTACAAAGCTGTGATGCAACAAATGATTATGTTAATGTCAGAAAAATTAATTTATAGTTTTAACAATATTAAAGATGAAGAAGTAGATAAGAAGTATATCGAATGGATTTAATTTGCTTTACAATGAGCTTTATAGTATCAACGTCCAAATGTTTATAAACAAAATTTTAAAATAAATTTAAAAATTCAAACGAAACTAACCGTTAACCAATTTAGTTAAAAGCCAAAATTCTAGAACAATAAACTTAACCAACCGTTGGAAGACGCAATCGCAGTATAAAGGCTACCAATCAAACTGCATCACATGAGGGTCCTAACGCGAAAAAATAAAGGGCGTTTATCCTCATCCTGAAAGGAGGCTGAAACGACATCGTTTCAGTAGGGGAGGGAAGATTTATTTCACGACAGCACTCGTTATGGCACCGAAGGGACGATTCCCAGGAATGCAGCCTGAAGCCTGGAGGGGTGATATATTCAGTGATCACTAGATCGAGATGATATTTTGTGGGATTGTATGTGGGAATTGGGATTAATTTGGCCCCGCGCCGTTAATAACAATGCGTAAACATGTGTTTATCTACGTGTAGAATGGATTGGAGCAGGAGCGTTTGGATTAATGGTACGAAGTACGGAAAATGTAGTCGCGTTATGTAGTATTTATTGCCTTAGAATTAAAAAGTATAAATATAAAATGAACGTGAGTCTGCTTTGTATCTTACGGGTTTGGTTCCAGTATAAAAACATTAAATTAACAAATGAAATTTTTTATTTCCTTGTTAAAAACAATTAAACGTAATTTTTATTGTTTTAAATAAAGTTGACAAAAAATACAACAGATCCTCGTCAGTTACAGACTTTAAAGTGGTACCTTCGAGATAAATAGGCAACTACGTAATAGTGTCAATCCTTAACTCGTTAAAATTATCTATTTTGAAATGTACAAATTCATTAACATTTTTGCTGAGTAAAAGAACGTTTTGTATCACAAAGTTTACTACGCAGTAATGAGAATTTGCCATATTTCCCGAAACGTGTAGAATTTAGTAAAGTTCGTAACTAGCAAAACTCAAACATTCAACAGAAATGTCGCTAACAATCTCCTACCTGGTCTGAAGTTATATAAAAGTGAGAAATATATTATGTAAAAATCATGGAAAAGTAATGGTAGACGTTCGTTATATTGTTTGCTTGTCGCCAGTTTTCGTTACTGCGCCGTATAGTTGCAATATGCAGTTACTCGTATGTATGCAGTTTAAAAAAGTCCTGGAGTGCAACATTTAAAATTTAGTTTTCAATTTCTGTTGAGTTTGCTATTCGCTAAGCAAACTACATAGTAAGCTTGCATTGCTTGTAATGTTTAAAAGGATTTAAAATTAACTTTGGTAAGTACTGTGTATCTATTTGGATATACAGAGAAAGTACAAACAGATGACATGAAATAGGAAGTATTTTATTTAAAAGTACTGCTTATTTCTTAGACAAATTTCTCATTCTTACTTATTTTTAATTGTACGTAGGATTTTAATTCTATCAAGTAATTTAGACTTAGGTGGCAATATGAACTATCCCATATCCCTATTCTTAACTAATGACGATACGTTACAGGGTGTCTATTAAAAGGTTTATCATAGAGATCTCTGTATCCCTATGACGCAATTAACCTCTTGACTTGTAAGGCGCACCACGAAAGATTTAAATTAGTTACAACTTATTTGCGCGGGCTTTCCCGCCCGCCTATAATGTAGCAACGCCGGAATTTTAAATAAAAAATTACTAGGCTTTTGTTAAGTTATTTCACTTATCATATAGGACCATATTGCTACTAACGGTTTATAAACTAGGACAGTAACGGCCGTTCCCAATATCCTATCTATCGACGGTTTTGGCTAGTGTTTGAATGCTACTGATACAATAACTACAAGTGTTGTACTTGTAGGTATATTGTTGTATGTATGTCGGTGTATTTCATAATGACCTAATCGTTCGGGAGCACATTACGAAATGAGGTTCCGATAATGTAGTAGTAGAAGTGTAAATAAATTTTATAGTCCAAGATAAAACCCATTACGACTGGTTTACGAGTACCACTCCCCTAATGATGCGAATGTATGCAGGGGTGACTGGTTATATTAGGAACTTGAATATATTTGGGAGTTGAGATATTTAACAGCATTAAATCGGAAAATATTAAACGCATTAATACCTACTCGTTCCTCTAAAAAAGTGACAAGGATCCTCTGGAAAGTTAGTAATGTTAGGTCTTGCTGCATTTAGTTACTTCAATTATTGCAAAATAAAGTAGCAATGATAATTTAATAAATATTAGATTGTCTAGCTGTCTGTGGACTTGAAATCAACCAAATAATACAATTATAGCGCAAATCTATGATACATGTATAACATTTATAATACGCAAGACAAAAAAAATACCAGTTTGAATGTTAGTTTTTCAAGATACGTATCACTCAATATGCTTTTAGTTTTCCGTATTAAGGGTCTCTTGAAGAAAATGTTGCCAAACGATGCTGATTCCAACAGATAAGTGTAAAGATACCCAGTCCGTCTATGACTACTCTCCACAATAAATAGACCACCCTCCTTGCATTAAGCTGGCTTTTGCTTGACGGCCCATTGTCTTGTTTATTAGTTTTGTTCAGCTGCTTAATGTCAAGTGTCATGCTATAATAGCCTTTATTGCGTATGACAAACTCCAAGTGTGATTAACTCTATTATAAATTCCTTTTACAGCAGTTAATTAACATTTTGTGGACTATTCGTGTAGATAACATATTTCAATATTTGTTACTATGGCATATCACTCAATTTATTAAAAACTAGTACTAACAGATACATTTATTATGTATGATATAATGACTTACGATTAATTCATTCTTAAGTCGCTCTACAGCAAAATTAGAGTTCGTAAGAGATGTACAAAACATCAGAAACTGTCATTTAAGTCTCAATTTCTAAATGAGGAAGTAATAGTTTCTTATAAGACTTTATAGAAAATAAGAATAAAGTAACTGATTATTAAGCTAAAAATTTATCCGACCTTCCAATATTAAGCCAATAATTGATTATCAGTAAGTATTACTTACAAGGAACTTAATTCCTATTCCTAATTGTGTAATCTTAAATCAGTATTATTTTATAATGTCCTTATTTATTATGTCAATGAATAAACAACTTAACATTTTACTTAAAGTTCATTAGTTGTAAACAATCGAGGAACTTTGTTGCGAAAATTCCATTAATCAATGTCCTATTGTTATTTAACTCGTCAACAGAAAGTGTAATGTCATCAAAGTTTTCCTATTACTTATGTTTAATATTCTTATGGAGTCTGTCTACTTTTAGCAATATTTTATGGAATAGTAAAACTTTTCAAATAGTATCTATATTCGTAGGTATCATATTTATTATCACCCCACAGACTTAGAAACATTCCTTTGCGAATCATAAATGGTAATCCTTAAATTAATACGTGAAGGTAAATTTTCGGTATAATTTTAAGAACAATGCAGGTACCTACGTAAAAGTCTCTGATTTGACATGGTTAAAGTTTGACTCAATTATGACCAGATGGGATCCTATAGTACATGCTATTCTGGTACGAAGTAATGTAAGTGTAAATATGTGAACATTTAATTTTACAGTCTACGAACTAAAACTACAATCTCATCATAAATATACGATTTGTTTACATCGCCGATACTCCGAGGGCCGTTAGATAAGGAAGATACACCGCCTTTGCTTCCTTTTCTTGAAAAATCGCATAAATTAAATGCTCCACCAACGAATTTATCTTTTTCCACCATCAGAATACTAATGGCGGGCCGCGTCTATCCTCCAGGGTGGCCTCCGCATCAATAAAATTAACATTGTAATCCACTTAAAGTTACGAAAAAATTACAACGCAAAACGTGTTTTTCATCGCTTACTAAATCGGGGGTGAAGGTTACGCAGTTTTAGCAAAATCCACGAGGGCAAGTTTTGTAAAATAATAACCTTGTTGTGCTGTAGTTTTTCGCCATGTCATTATTAAGTATGGATTTAATGAAATATAAAATATTTTCAGTTGTGAAGCCGTATTAAAAGTTTTGATTAATATATTTGTAAGCTTCCGACACCGTAATTTGGCCAATAACTTAAGCTAAGCTTGCTTACTTAAGTGAGTTGCCAAATGACTCGTGTCCGCGGGGGACTTGAAAGCTAGTTTTTTTCTGAAAATGTATCGGTGAAATCTGGAGTGAAGCTGTTGTAGATGGGTTCCATAGTAACTGTCTGCGTGCCTGTCGGATTTTTCTATAAAGAAACCTAAAAATTATTACTTCATACTTTAATTGTTCTATTATTAGTAGAAACCCACACTCTACAGTGAAGGGATAGTAGGTAAAAGCTAAATCCTAAAACAACAGTTGAATAGCCGCAGGTTAGTCTAATCACAATTATGGTACTAAAACCTAACAGAATTCTACAAAGCGCGGTTTGCCGAATTTAAATGTTGCTATAAATATGTATGACTTTAATTAGACGAGGCAATTGCGAGTCGAACACTTTGCGAAGTTTTCAATTATTTATGTAGAGAGCTTCTTTAAAATCTTTTTAATGTTTGAAGACTGTTTTTGCGGAACATATTTCTTTCTTTACAGTTCTTGTTTGCGCTGGAATTGTTATTTTTGAGTAAAAAAATCTGAAACTTATATTTGAGAATGCTGCAAAAAGCTCATTAGTTTAAGAACAGCCTTCTGTTTGTTGGTTGAAATACGAGAAAGGTATTATTCAGTCTATTAGGCTTCTTTGTTTTAGGAGTTTTAAAATCTTCCTAGTCGTAATAATTCGTTTATTGCACTTCAACAATAAAATATAACTGTTCTATTTTTAACGTAAATCTTTGATTTATCGTTAATGACTTTTAATGCCGACGAATCCCTTCATTGGGGAATGTAGGTTCGCCTAAAATTTCACCACAAGTACTCTACTATTTTACGTAACTGGATTATTATGTTATGTATGTTATAAGTTATTCCAAGTCAAATTTTTCACTGTTTCAATACGAGTCCAATAATAATAAGATAGCTAAAAAGTTTTTAAATGATTTTATATTTTATACTTTATCTATTATCAGTAATATTTTAAGTAAACATCTTTCTAATTTTCCTAAAAACAAACAGATATTAACGGGATCCATTTAATACTGTCCCCGGTTCAACTTCTCGTGCCATTGGGAGTAATTTGATACAACTGTAAAGTCTTATTAGATGACGTCTCAAGAGAATTAAAGCACTGAGTGTCGGATGGAGATATAAAATGCATTTTGCAGTCTAAATTAGACGGCTAGCAGGTCTAATGTCAGATGCGCTAATGCATAAAGTTCTTAATGAGTTTTACGTCGGTTTCTACCCGCAAATTGCATTAATATTTTTATGGTAATTAAGTAAATGGGGAAAGTAGAGTAGATGCTTGTATTTTACTGGAATTTTGATCTGTACTAGTATGTAATATACGGTAGCTGATCAACCGCACGAGACTCGAAGTAATTAGGAGTTTTAGTATTTGGACGATAAGGGGTCGTACTAAAATTGTGTTTTTTTTTTATATAAATAATATATCTATACAAACTAAGAGAATACAGTAGTGACAGACCTTGCAAAACTTTATTGTTTATATAGTTCCGATAAGTCGTTTAAAATAACTATATTTATACATATAATAGGCTCTTAAATGTTATTTTTAATTATAGATGCTTCAATGCAACTCTATTCAACTACACTGCGCACATTAAAATGGATTAAGCGTAATGTTAATATCACAATCCCGCGAAGTTTACTCGCTACAGGGAACGTTTTACCGCCGAATATCTATTATTCTCGTTTCAATAAGAAATAAATTGCGATTTGTTATTACGTTTTTCATTATGGGGCCAAAATTTAACAAAGCTCAATCTGACGTTGCGTTTTATTAGAGTTTTTAATGAACGTTTTGAGCCGTTCTTTGTACACGGTTGAAATATTTGACCGCGATACTTAATATTGTTATTGTTACACGTTCAGTTCGCGATTGTATAATATTTTTTATCATACACTGAGCCTGGAAATTAGTATGAAAATTAATAAGACATTTTGTATAGAGCTAAATCATTAGCCATTGAACTGGTATTATCAAAAAATCTTTTGTTTCCCCTTTTTGGCTTCAAAAAACGTTATGTAAAGTTTGTTACGCTTTTTTTGGTGTCGGGTTTGGAAAATCGTTATTTTATTTATTTTTACTTTATTTATGTTATTTGTCTTTATTCTTTGTTTTTAATTACTTAAGAATTAATGAAGAAATTTTTGTTACAATTTATATATACGCTATTCAAGATTTACTTTAAAGTAATTAATGAAACTGAGGAAACCCATTATTCTCTAACCTAAAATTCGCAGAGAACTTCCGACATACCAGCCAGTCCAAACCGGACAGCGGAAAATTTATATCTGTATCTAAACACAACAATACAGCATACTAGATATTTAAATCCACTGAATATTTTAGATCTACACGTAACGTATTACTCAAATTAATAAAGATTGGGACTACAATTAGACAACTCAATTATACTTTCGTCTTTTAACATAAATGAAAAAAAAACGTAAATAACAAAATATGTAATTTCAGTCAGAAAGATAATCTTTTTCTTCAATATTGTGTTAAAAATACATTTATTAAAAAAATTTTTTTTTTTCAACTTACAGTTTTAAAGATGTTCCTTAGAACTCAGTCAATATCTTAAAGTGACTTCGATGTATCTAGTTGGTGAGTTTATTAGGCAACTCAAGGTTCAGAAGTTCTTATAACGCTTGTTGACTTCCGACAAAGTTTAACGACTTCTGAGTCGATAACAACTAAGTGCAACTGTTTAAATTGGCCTCCGAAGTATGGAAATGGTCCAACTCTCGACCACGCCTACGTAACCGGTCAATTATCTAAATCTCTGGGTGACTAAGCTTCATTCATTACTGAGAATATTTGCCCTTTATAATTTTATGAAAATAAAACAGTGGTCAATACATTTTTTTTTTATCAAAAATCCCTAGCTTTTAATTTTTAACTCGATTACATAATGTCTAATACAAGAATTGCTCAAATTATAGTCGGAGATAATAAGCAAACAAACTCATTTAATTTTAAATATCAAATGTTTTAGTTAGTGAAAACCCTTTTTTATGATCTTCTTAGCGAATATGCGATGATGTTAACGTTAGCTGGTAGTATAACTTTGATGATATGAAAATGATGGCGTGGTAATGCTTATTATAAAGCTAGATAAAAGAGAGATCACATTGCGAGTTAAATTTCGATTCTGATAGACAGTTGTGTTGTAAAGACGTTGATGTTCAGTTTGGTTGGCTTCATCTCGGCCGAGAAACAACCAAGCTCCTAAATTACGTTTTAATTATTAATCTGTATTCTTAATTTATTCTCTATTAGTTATTAATAATAACTTATTAAAATAAACGTTAAATAAATGGTATTAAAAACGATAAATGTAGAGAGCAAAATTTACCCAAGGTCGAATAAGATCATACGTTTTCTTGATTCAATTGACCCTTTCTGAACCCTTTTTGATCTCTTGAGAGACAAGTTCGAATTATTCAGGTAAATTAATTTTTATTATCTTCAACTACCTCAACTATTCGTATTTTAGGTCAAGTGAAATGAACAAGTGTACTAGGAAAGTCCGATGAAAAAACATTTTTGGAACTATTTTTTCGCTTTTGCGTTTTTGTCAAACTATTCATTCGACAACTGCGACAGTAGATAAGCACCATTGTCAAGTGGTCAGCGGATATATGACAATCAAATGGTTTTTAGCGGTGTTTCAAATGGAAAAGCTTTGTTTTTAATCCACTGGGCTGAAATAATGAAAATTAAGTACGTTTTGTTTTTAAATTTCGAGTAAATAACGATGATAAATATGTTCCGTGCAAACTTGGATTTATGAAGAGATGCTGTTTCTCTTGGAGAATAGTGAACGAGAAAATGATGAAAGGTCTCTTAAGTTAAAAGTCACCGAGCGTTGACCCACATAGTATAATCCCGACAGTGTGGTTTGTATTATTTCAGAATCAATACAAATGTATAATATAATTTTTACTATAGTTAAATAAATATAATATTAGCCTAACTAATGCACAAATATTTATATATTCAATTGACTATGTGAAGGAGAAAAACGCATTTTTGTTATAAGGTTGCTTAACTATAGCTTTATCGAGTTTTGTTTGGAACAAACGGAAACAAAATGTGGGCTCGGAAATACAGACGGCTGCCGAAACCGAATGCCTAAGATCACGTTTGCTTCGAGTTACAAATGAAACTTCATAAAGCCCACACGGAAGCAAAATTGGCGGTTGACTTCGTAACGAATTGCACGAAATATTTGACGTTTATAATGGTTTTTGATAGAAACAAATTATGCAAAGTGATAATACTATGATCTTAATTTAGAAAAACTTAGTTTACATGTATTGAAATTTAATTTCTCCTAAACCTTCGTACATTTGTAAAAACTTCTTGTGATAAATTTAATACATTTAAAAGAAACAGAGCAAAGTTAAGGAGTCTTTATTTGCATAGTTACCTCCATCTTCGTGGCCAAAATAGCACTGATTCTAATTATTGTGCTTATATTTAGTTTGTTATATATACCGACGAAGTCGTGACACATAGTAGTTTTCATTGTAATCCT
The DNA here is from genome assembly GCA_001278395.1 of Lerema accius. NCBI lineage: Eukaryota > Metazoa > Arthropoda > Insecta > Lepidoptera > Hesperiidae > Lerema > Lerema accius. The sequence goes on from LGAG01000123.1 coordinate 749,589, forward strand.
AATTTAGTTTCAGACCCGCTATTATATTATGTAAATTTCAAGTCCACACATCGGAGTATGTTGTGACAACAAAAAGCCATCAACATTATGCTGTAATGAACCAACACAAACATCGCTATTATGTTAAAAGTTAGCTTGCATTAAACGATGGATGTTGTTTACGTAAATGGTTGCAGCTTGGTAGGTACAAGGTCTGTCTAACATATTCTTGAGTTCAATTAAAAAAAAAAAGGTAGAAATGGAGTAGATTGGAAACCTGTACAGTAATTTGCTTCGGTTATGTTTCTGAACTATCACAATATTTGTGCAAATGTGCACTGTTGTATAACCTTAGTATTTAATTTACATTATTTAATTTTATACTTATTTGTTTTAATAATATCATTATTTAGTCATTCCAATGTATTCACCTAGATTATGCAGTAATCAGCCAACATGAAATACATTAAGTATAGCAAGCGAGTTTTCCTGTACGAATTAAATGAAACTTTTACTCTTGTTGCAACCGAGACGCTTCAAAGAGAATTATAAAATAGACGGACGAAGCTTTTGTTTTGCAACTACTCAAACTAAACGGGTAAGTTTTATTTACCTAATTT
>LGAG01000124.1:0-15515 GCA_001278395.1 Lerema accius
TCTCCACATTAGGATTCCCTGCGACGGGGGTGCTATTTCTGCCACACTGGGAATCGAACCCAGACCCTTAGAATCGCGATCCAGAAGTGTTATGGCGATATTTATGTCAATTTCCCCTTTAACTCTAGACGCCTTCATAAGTATAGTAAAAATACCTGCCCATACTCGATGTGGTCGATTATATCGGTGATATGTATAACATCATAATAAAATTGTACTAATCAAGTTTATCTAAGTTAAGTGAGCTATTAGTTCCTAAGACGAAATAAATGATTTGAATTGAATTGATAGTTTTCGGTATATCCGGTACGGTACCTGCTCCGGCTGCGCTGGTCCCGGTCCGGCGAGCGGCGCCGGCTGCCGCCGTCGGAGCCGGACGACTCGTTGGACGCCGCACGCTTCTTCTTAGCTTCTGAACAACGATTACATTATTACTAACACTAATAATAGTAACTATTTAATTTACTGTAATTGTTAAATTTAAAACTGATGCCTAAACTGCTCGTTTGTCTGTCTAGACGAGTTGACAAAAAACCGCATTAATTATATAAAAAAATAAAATGTTTGAAAAAAAAAATTGACTATGTCTGACGTGGTTGACAAACATAAAATATAGTATGTAAAATTTTTATTGTAAAAATATCAATCATAACAATTTGGCTATTCATAACGGCATTATCAGTAAATCGATATCTAGTACAAGCCAGTGTTTCTCAAAGATTAATATCTCACCAGCAGCCCTGTTCTCTCGGTCCCGCTGGCGCGACTTGATAAGCCGCACGATCTCCATCAGTTCCTTGCGAGCCTCGTCACGCTCCTGTTCCTGAACACACAAACACACACACTTATTTATGTCTATATTAGTTTTAATGTTCAGTCAAATAAATCGTTAAGTCGTTCAAAAGTTCTAAGGAAACAAGTAAAATTAAAAAAATATTTTTTAAATAAGCTTTTATTACTTGTTAGTAAGAAAAAGAACTAAAAAGTTAAAATGCAAAATTTCAAGTCCCTACTGTTAACCGTTGAGGAGTTCAATCGTATGGAGCCAATCCTGGTAGCAGTATCACATCATGCTTATTATAAACATGCATTGTCATTAGGACTGGACCAGTGTGTAAAATTTTAGTTCAATCGGACACCGGGAAGTGGGTGAAATTTAGCGCAAGATTTCATTACAAACACCAGACAGGTGAAACTAAATAAAAGCTTGTAATAAATGAAATTTATCCATACCATGAATACTGTATGGTGAATAATGTGACAAAATTTAAAGCAATGGGATGATGGGGTATTTTTAAAATGTATGTATAAGCTAGTATTACCTTAGCCCTCTCCTCCTCGGCCGTCAGTTTCCCGTCAGCAGTCGCCTCGGTTGACTTCTCTGTAGACTGCGACTTCGGCCTGTACAATAGTTTATCAATTTCGGACATAGAACAACACGTTGCAAAAATATACTATAGCTGGGCCATTACAAACGTACAGACTACGTCATCAATCATTTATCATACCTCTCGTTCACACTTATAGGTATATCGGAACTCTCGCTGGAATGTTGGAGTGAGTCTGTACGTATTGTACGTAGTCTGCACGTTATAAAATTCAAATCGACGGACAACATACCATAAAATATACTCTTTTATCATTTCCCTAGATTACAACTTCCCTTTTGTGAAATATCAACAGATCAGTCAGTTCAATACTTTAGGTGTGAAAATGTAACAGAGAAGACAGACAAAGTTACTTTCGCATTTAAATTACAGTACCATACTATACCCAACTTTTCTTCTACTATAAAGAAACCTTTCATCGACTATACTCATTTTTTTCGTCGTGATATAAAAGGTAAACAATCTTGGCACAACTTTTATTTATTTCATTAATTTTAAAAAAATATTTAGAAGTATACAGAAATTTATTTTAACATTAAATTATTGTTTATTCTTTAACTTTTTTTAATTTGCGTCTGTCTTATTTTTAAATCGATAATTACAATAAAAAGACAGTGTAAGATTGTTTACCTTTTATATCTCGACGAAAAAGACGAGGCATACAACTATTAAAAAACTAGTACATAAAAATAATAACCATTACCTCTCTTTATTAGGAGATGGAGAGCGTTTCTTGCGATCCACATCAACTTTACCATCTTTCTTTGAATCCTCGTCAACATTCTTAACGGAACTTTTACTAGCGCGACCTTCGTATCTGTCGCGAGATTCACGCCTCTCTTTTTCCTTAGATCTTCTATCCTTGTCATATCTCTTTCCTTGGTTATCCTCGGACGTATTTCTTTCATCTTTCCTCTCAGTTTTATCTCTGTTCTCCGACGATTTTCTCTTGTAACTCCGTCGTTCGTAGGATCTGCTCCGATCGTCTCTCCTTTCCGATTTGCTTCCAGAATCTTTTCTATCGGATGATCGTCGTCTGTAATTTCTCTTTACCGGCGACTTGCTTCGAGAATGTTTTCTTTCTGGTGATTTTCTGGTCTCTTTTCTCTCTGAAGGTCTATCTCTATCTTCCCTCTTATCTACTGCCGACTCTTTATCATTTTTGTTTTGAGGTGACCTGCTTCTAGAAGCTTTTCTTTCAGAAGATTTTTGTCTATTATCTTTCTGTTCAGATCTGTTTCTATTGTTCTTGTCATACGATGTACTACGCTCCTTGCGGTCTCTACTCCGGTCTCTCTTTTCTGGTGCCTTATTTACATCTTTTTGTAGAGCTTTGGCTCCATCCTCTTTCTCGCGAGGTTCCTTGTTTTGGTTTTCATTATTTTCTACTTCTTTAGCACCGGTTTTAGTTTCAGATGGTTTAATCTTATCATCCTTGTCATGTTTCCTACTATCCCCTTGTTCAGAGTGTCTTCGTTCGTCTCTTTCTATTCTATGTCTGTCACGCGTGTGTTCTCTTTCTTTCTCGTATCGGTCTCTCTCACGGTTCTTGTAGCTGTCCTTGTCACGTCTAGTGTCGGGCCGTTCTTCTTTTCTATAACAATTTTTATGTATTTCGACCAAAAGCAACTATTTTACTCTAAATGTTTATAGTAAAAATAATTTAAGTTCCATATCTAGATTTATAATTTACAAACGTTTTTTATATTAACTATATTTGCAATTCAATTGGCACTTAACAATTAAATTAAACACAACGTAAAACGTTGGGGTTGATAAGAGAACATTTCCTAAAGAGTTATTACCATTCGTTGATTGTTATTTGTCAATTTTTAATACAAATCAATACACACCTTGTTTGTTGTTCCTTGCCTTTTCTGAACGTGCTTCTGAGTAAGCTGAACGGATCGTACTCTCCCTTGGGGACCTCGGAGGTCTGAGCGACATTAGCCACCGCCGACGACAGCTTGGGAGCGTGGGCCACGATGGAAGATGGCCCCTCGCGACGACGTTCCCTGTGTTCCCGACTTTCCAACGTTTCTCTTACGGCCCTGTTAGATACACTTACACAAATAAAATAAAATACCAATGTAAAGTCAAGTTTAGACATAATTTAAAATTCACAACGCCACATGTTTGTCAAACTTGCACTTACACTTTAATATAATTATAATGATTTCATAGTTTTTTTATTTGATAGATGTGTAAAAGTAACGTTAAAGGTTTACAAAATAACATATTTGACAACTTTAAAAGTACAAACGTTAAAAAAATCTGAAAAAATCGTAAAAAATATAATATTTTTTTGCAATTCCAACCTCTCTCCTACCAACAAAGTATAAGTCTACGTCACCTCTGTTGATCATGTTTGGGGTTGACGCCCAGCGCGCGGGCCAGCATCTCAGCCCTGCCCTCCGGGGAGGCCTTCCGGAGGTCCCGGGCCTCGCGCCTGCGGGACTCTCGCTCTGGCTTGCGCTTCTCCGGGATTTCTCCCTCCTCTGACAGATTAAACACCAACATTTTAATAAGATCGTCGGTAACGTCTATCGAAACGAGCTAAGCAGCTATCAAATTGTAAGAGCGTATAGAATAGGTGTTTATTTTAGCTATGTACGAACAGTGTTTTGTATAATTCCCATATCGTGGGTGCCATGGACTACACAGAAACACATGAACAAACACCTAAAACAAGAATAAAAAGATAAATACACCATGCTCCGCTGGGAATCGAACCCAGGACCCAATCATAATGATCCGGTCTCCGTTGGGTTATACTGGTCGTCATTTCAAAACAACATAAGAATTGAATTATGTCGTCAAAAGTTTATTAAAAATGTGTTTATTAAGTTACTAAAGATTTTATTGGACTCACTGACGTGTTGCTACTCTCGAGCAACATTGGAATGTTTTCAAGAAGCCTACAACACGTATAAATGGCCCCACAAAGCCCCGTACAAAGCACCTAACACAAAACATATAAGTGGAGCGCCCCATGTAAAAACGTATCGTGTCACTTGTAGGCAAAAAAATTATTCAAACATCAACCTTACTGCCTTTTAATAAAGCCCTTGTCATATAGACAGCGAACTGAAAGCTGTGCGAAGCATTTATACTTTGTAATACATAGGATCGCTTGAATATAGTTATTTTCTCTATGCGACCAGATTGGAACAATGCTATAATATTATAATCATAAAATATTAAAGCTTCGCTTTTGGTTCAGTGTCTATTTGAAAAGGGCTTAAGTGGTGTCATATGGGAAGGTGGTTAATCTGTTTTTACATAACGCAGTCCTAAAGTAATGTAGCAACGTACCCTCCTGGTCTACATCTTCCTCGAAGTCCAATGCATTATAATCTACTTTCTCATGGCGGGAGTCGTCTGTACAGAAATTTGGTTTTTAATGTTTTTTACAATGTCCGGCCTTTGACAACCGCTGACTCGTACTGATACACATTCACATTGATACTTTTGATAAAGCCGGTATCAAGTTCGCGGCATATTTAAATAAATTAAATGTAAACGAAACGTAAATAAATGATTTACACAAAAAGTAGAAATAGAACTAAAAACGAATGTGTATTTGACATACCATAAAACAAGGAATTAAATTAGCAAACTGATTGTGGAAAAAAAATTTTTTTTAAGTTTTTTTTCGACTTGTGTGTGAAAATAAATCTTTCACTTTTTTCAACCAAAAGTCTAATTTTGTTTAAGAATAATATAATATTATCCTTATTTTATGGTATAATAAAAGTATATCATGAAAGAAGTACAGAGAGTTATAAACACAAACAATAAAAAAAACCAGTCAAAAATACAATCGGAAAAAAATTAAAACATAAAAGGTGTCTAACAAAAAAATAATGAAACACAAAATGGATAGGTTTATGTAACATTAGAAAATTACCTGGCGCAATATTGTTGTTTCTCTATCGCTTAGCTGGAGCATCATGTACCACGCTGCAGTGGTACACCAGTACAACGATATTTCCTACTCAACAATTTAGCTACGATTACTTACCCACTTGTAGTTTAATTTTGAAGGTTCAAAAATGGCGTATGATATAATGTAAAATCCATCCACGATAAGAGCATTGAGCCAACTGTATAGCGGAGACACAGTATCCTAATTCATTTCACTACATTCGTTATCAGTGTCCTAGTATATTATTTTAAATACAAAAACATGATGTCAACTCCATAGGGTGAGTATTCCAAGTATTATATAAGGCAATTTAAAAAAAAATTGACGTTCCCTTTTCCCAATGTAACGCAACGTAACGTTTTTCTATAACCTCCCTCCCCCTCTATAAACGTTACATAACACAAATGACCATATTGAAATGGTTTTATTTAGCTTACTCTGTTTGTTTTTATTTAAAAATGTTGCTTTATTATCGAGTTACGAAAATAATTCACTAGTTTTTTTAGTTACAAAAATAACGTTACGTAACGCGTTTTTCGACCCCGCCTTCCACTTATGTAACGCATCATAACAATTTTCATGACAAAATTGCGTTACGTAACTTACGTAATAATTGAACGGCCTCATATACGTGTTTTATGACACTCAAAACTACAGAATATTTAGCATATAATGAGATTTAAGATACTATGTCTCTGATATACATATAGATATGTTCATTATTAATATGATTTAACGAACCCAGAGTAGTGTCACACTCCCCCTCCTCCCTTTCGCGGGGTTCCGGGGTACCCGGTTCCCCGGCTTCTGTAACAAATTACAAATTATTTTGTAAATTTTGTAGTCCTGTTACTAAAAGATGTTAGTTAGAATTAGTTATTTTTAATTAGGTAAGGGACAGCGGGATTTAGTACTAATAGTTTAGGAACCGAGAGTTACTTCATATTAGTCCTTTTAGAAAATATTAGTATTCCTGTTAGTACTCATTAGTATCCTACTCATTAGTATCCTACTAATGAGTACTATCCCCTTGAAGTTGGTCAAAAGATACGTTGCTACCCCGAAGAAAGTTTTGTATAAGTAAATACTCACTGCTATGCGGTTTGTTCCCCAGCCCGGGGCCTGTCTGCTCTCTCTCGGCACGCTCCTGGTCTATACGCTGGAAATTATATTAAATACGTTCTATTTACTGCTTTCTAGAGTAATTTTAAATAGTAAACGAAGGTGGCTGACTTACATGTGCCTTATTGGTGCATTGAAAAAATATTTTAATATTATTAATTGTATATTAATATGGACAAATAACTATCGTTTAATTAGCTCTGATACAAGTCCTTAATGCTGTTACATGTTCATAATATAATTATTTACAACGTGTATTTACAACTCAACCGTTTTAAAGCTATCAAGTTGGTTCTTAACTTTAATTTATATACACGTCATTGTAAGAATCTTTGAATGCGGTTATAAATTTTAACTGCAACTATGAACTTTTGAAGCTAGGTGATGGATAGCGAGTGATGGATGGGTGATGTATGTGGTGATGTGTGTGGTGAAGACAGACTGACCTCGAACTCCGACAGCTTGATGATGCGGCGCTGCGCCTGGCGCCAGTGCGGCGGCGTCACCGAGCGAGATCGGGACCGGGACCGGGACGGAGTGCGGTACCGCTGCACACAAACACACACACACATACATTATATAGACATATTATTACACTGATATTAAGATAACAAACATAATATTATAATAAGTAATTTTTGTCCGCAATTTTATACAACTATTAAATTCTCAAAAGGGTGATCTACTTGCTTCATTTCATAATGATTGCGGCAGAATTGACAACTTCGACTATATACGTCTCTTTCGATCTCTAACTTTGTTGTATTTAAGAGAAACGTCAAAATAAATGTATTACGTCTTATATTACCCTGTAGCTTAGTTTGTAGTGACCCTGCCTGCGAAGCGAGGGGTCCTAAGTTCCCGGCCGGGGCAGATATTTATGTGACAGATAGATATTTGTTCTCGGGTCATGGGTGTTACTGAAGTGTTAATGACGTATTACGGAGAAACACACATTTTAGAAAACGAATTTTACAAAAACCTTATAACATATGAAAGTGACGTCACAAAATGATTTATTGTCTAGTGGTATATGTAATAGTCAGTGTACTCACGAAGACTCCTCGTCCCTTGATGATTCGTCCGCTGCGCGTGTAGGAGTGGCGGTCTCGCTCGCGATACCGCATCCTGACCGAACAACATACCAATATTATGTACTTCATATACCTACCTACGTCACATCCTACCGCCTATCTGCCCTATAAACGTTTTGTAATGTTAAATATTTTTTATCTGTTCTCATGTAATATATTTTTATTTATTTAACATTTATACACACCGGAAAAAATACAGACACAATTAATAAAGAGAATAATGTACATGGGAACATATAAATTCCCTATTATATTAACATAAATAATATTCCTTATTGTTACTATTCCTGTCTGTCTGTTTTAATAAAACTGTTAATATACAATGCAAGTATGGGACTATTTTTTTGCAAAATTGCATTTTATAGCATAAAATACTCTCATTAATTTCAGCAAGATTTACACATCAATATGATTATTATGTCCATATTTTTATATATTTTTTTAACAAATTGTATAATCTAAAAAAACCCTATTCTAGATCAAATTGCATATCATATTATAATATAAACATACTACATAATAAAGTTTTATTATGTTCATTCAGTTCAACTAGTAATTTTACATTATGTATGTGAACAAAACATAAAAGTAGGAATGTCCTTTATATGACCTCGTATGCACAGTTGTTACAACCAAGGACCAATATGCTACAACATTTACTTTTCATATAAGATAATAGTTTTTAACCGACAATAACTTACATTAAAAATTGAGAGAAGCTGAAAAAATAAAATTATATTTAACTACAAAATATATTACTTGAAGAAATAAAATCATAAAATCACATCTTTAGAATTTTAATAGAAGTAATCAATGACGCTTCGAAAATCTCTATTGTAATGGACATTGTAATATTTTTAACTGGAAAATATACAACACATATTTATCCATTTGGCATATACATATTCTAAAATTTAAATAGACTATATAAAAGATTGAGGAAATAGTAAACAGGTCATCTGAGGGCCGGTTCTGCTTAATTAACTAAAATATTTTATGTGACAATTGCACCAAAATTCTAAGATCCGACCAGAACCGATCTAAGTCAGTCTAGTCACAATTAACTACAAAAAATTGTACTAAAAACCATTGGTTCTATACAGAATTGTTTGAAGTTTGAAATTTGATTTTGTAAATATATTAGCACACAGATGGTGACGTCACGAATGTTTCCCCAGCCCTATATAACAGTTATCCTTCTGTCAATCATACTCACCTCTCCCTCTCTCTCCTGGGGTCGGCCCTATCTCTGTCCTTGTCTTGGTCGCGGCCGCCGCGCATGAGGAACCTGTTGGCGGGCACGTCGGGGATCTCCCGCGGATCTATCTTGGATGTGGTGACGAGCGGGTGCGCGGGCACTTCCGCCGTCTCCTCCTCCGGAGCTGACTCGCTTGAATGACGCCTGAAGAGATATTGTCTTATATAGCTGGGCCATTACAAACGTGCAAATTACGTCATCAATCATTTTATCATATCTCTCGTTCACACCTATAGGTATATCGGAACTCTCGCTCGAATGTGGGAGTGAGAGTTCCGATATACCTATAGGTCTGAACGAGAGATATGATAAAATGATTGATGACGTAGTTTGTACGTTTGTAATGGCCCAGCTATAGAAACAGCTGATTGATAAACTAACAGACAAGATACAAGGCATTAAAGCTATCTTTATTAAGGGCATAGCGCTGTAAATATTTATCTAAGAAGTGACCCAACGCAGATGTTGCTACCCGTTTCGTGTAATTTGAAATGTCGTTGTTAGTGGCAATCGGCTTTGACAAATAAATTTAAAAAATCAGACAGACATGTTTATCAAACACAGATATCTGCTGTTTGACTGTCTACAGACTACTCACATAAAAAGATAAAACAAATTGCATACCGTTTCTTTTTCTTATCCTTTTTCTTCTTCTTATCTTTCTTGTGCGAGCGCTCTGACTCCGCATCGCTTGTCTCTTTCTCTTTGTCCTGTTTACGTTTCTTAGCTGCGAACAATCATTGTAAGCTATTACATACAATAAAACAAACAATAGTGTAAATTATATAGTGTCGTCGTGTTGCAAAATGAAAGTCAACAAAGATGAAAGCGGTGTGGATATAGCATAGAGTATATTAATATGCGGAGTATATTAATACAAGGCGGTCATAGTACGATGGTGAAGTCTGCCAATCTGCACTTGGCCAGCATGGTGGACTATGGCCTGTACCCTTCTCACTATGCGAGGAGACCAGAGCCAAGCAGTGACGATGATGTTGATGACGATATGTGTACTATATGTATAGATGTAATGTTACCAGCAATGACGCGCACGAGCTGTCCGCAGTTGGCGACGGCGACGTCCTGCAGCGGGCGCGCGTTGCGGTCCACCGGCAGCGCCTCCAGCTGCCGCACCAGCGCCGCGCCGCTCGCCACCGCGCCGAACACTACGTGCACACTGCACACAAATACACACATGACGTTACTACACGCTCACAACGACCATTACTGTACAATCACTGACTACTACCACGTCGCGGCAAGGTCACGCTATAAATACACAATACTAGAACTTAAACTCCATAGTGAGTACGCTCGAACATCGCACACATACATACGATTCCCCTACACGAATTTCAGCTTGTTTTAGAATAAAAGCGCAAAGCTGGTAACAGAAATAAATTTGACACATGTGTTCAACTTGCTGTGTTTTTTTAATTACTGTAGCTTCGCCATAATGTACACTGACTTATTGTTACAGCTAGGGAAGTATAATCTAAAGTATATAGTAGTATAGTAGTACAAGAGACTCACTTGTCGAGATGCGGCGCCGGCTGTGTTGTTCTACAACACACAAGACAAGAACAATGATAGCGCGCGCGGCGCCCCCCCGCCGACTCTACACAACACACGCAGCGTCAGCCGTGCCGCCGCCAGCGCCACCGCCAGACACACACACAACTCTAACCAGTTGACACTCAATAAACACTAATTTGACTATAATTCATTATGTCTTACAATAGAATATAATCTCAATTTTGATATTACGGTCACATGACATTGATAGTGAACCAATGGGGCATGCATGGCATGTCAAACGCATGGCAATATGAATATAGAAATTTTGGATACTTTTGAAAATTAACTTCAGTAAAACGATGTGAATTTTTAATGGAAGAATACTATTTATATGTAAAAAATAGATCTTCCTTAAGGAAGTATAAAATCACAATAGAATAAGGTTCAAGTTTAAAAGAATCTTAGTTTGTAATAATATGGATAATGGTTGATACTTATAAGTTTCCAACTGGTTAGGATTACTTTAATATGTCTAGCGGTGGCTATGGCATCATAATCATGTTTCACAGGAATGCTAAAACTAAATTCAATTAATCCTCACTAGTCACAAGGGATAAATAAAACATCATGAAAATTTTAACTGGCAGCCTATTATTTCCTGTATTAATATAGACAAAATTTGCAATTCAATTACTTAGCTTACCAGTTTAAATTTAAATGTCACAGGAATTAATCACAATAGTACAGTATAACAATTTAACTTTGTAGTATAGAAGGATTAAACATAGTGATACAACATTCAAAAATAACAGTACTCAATTTGCTATAGATGGGGAAAGCAACGGACCTGACATAAAATCAGTTACTATCAGACACTTTATACTTGAATAGGACTGCTTAACATGAAGTAGTTATCAACCAATAAAATATTCTATCAGTAGTAACACATCTGTGATTAATTAAGAAAAAGCAAAATTCTCTTATCAAATATGGAATTCATAACTGGGTACTCCGTTCATTTCAAGAATTCAAATTAAAGTCCTCAGATAAATTTGAATTAGTCTCCAGATAAAATTTAAAAAAATTGAGTTACCTTAATCAGATTTATCAATATTCTACAATCTATAGTTTCAGAAGTGTTTAACTATTTCTGCCACATTCTTACCCACTCCCTGCTCACACTTACATGAAGAACTGAGAGCCATTAGTGTCTTTCCCTCTATTGGCCATAGACAACAGAAACGGTCTGTCATGTTTCAGCTCAAATGTTTCATCTAGAAGAAAAATATTGATGATTGAGCTTGACTAGTACTGTAGAAGGGACTATTAGTTCACTAGTAGATCCAGTAGTTAATATTATGTTGTTAACTACAGGTTTACAAAAAGCTTTATACTTTGTTACCTTCAAAGGTTCCACCATATATGGACTCCCCGCCGGTCCCATTGGCATTAGTGAAGTCTCCACCCTGTATCATGAAGTCTTTGACAACTCGATGAAACACCATGCCCTAAAAATCAATATAGAATTGTTGTAGAAAGACATTACAGTAATAGCATATGGGTTAGTGATGTTTACCTATTCATAATTGCAAACTGAATTGGACTGCAGTTCTAGTGATGGGTAAAAAGAAGACCCTTTAATGATTTAGCCACTAACGATTTGCCTACTTGATACTCAATTAGCAGTTTGTGTCAATAAAATGTATATGATAAAAATATTTAAAGTTCTAACCTTGTATGTCAAAGGTTTGCCAGTAACTTTGCCTTCGCCCTTTTCACCGGTGCAAAGCGCCCTGAAGTTCTCTGCGGTCTTGGGAGCCACATCATTGTACAATTCAAATACTATTCGCCCTGATGGAAGGCCTCCTATAGAAATGTCCATGAAAACCCGGTCCCTTGCCGGCTTCTCTTCTCCGTCGACCGTCATAGTTCAAAATTCACTTTGCAGTTAAACGAAAAACTGACTGGGAAGAAAAGTCAGACAGGCCCTAGCAACAGTAGTAACTAATATTCAATCGCACATTTTCCGGTGTACCTATCAAGACGTGTAGATACAATAGGTATTCACTTGTCGAAAGAAATCAACACACACATGTGAGATAAGACCAAACTCAAAGAATTTTTAATTAAAATCACTAAATATACTTTTATTGTAAGAACAATCCTAATAATTGTTTTAAAATCCGAAAAATATCGAAATTCAGATTTTATTAGACTTTTTCAGTTTTTAGTTTTTTAACTACAGATTGCGGAAAATTTTATTAACCACAGGCAAAAAATCAGAGAGGATAATACATAGACCTAGTTTGTGATACATAGACAACATTGAAGATTTATTTTATTTGTCTGTGGATTGAAAGTGACGCAAACAAATTGCAAAATGAAATGGGATGAAATGAATGAGTTTGCCTTTGAAAAAAATATTTTGTAAAAAACGAACGAAGTCCTCGGCAAAATCCGTGAAGGAACCGGTGTTTATAAAAATACGCCACATTCGTTACTAAAACTGTAATTTGTTTGATATTTACTATCTCTGCTAGGAGCATAAGGGTTACGTGACTTCTATTTGGAAAATATTCGGTTGAAAGTCAACATGTTGCGATCCGGCGATGGAAGTTACATTATAAAATTGCGTGGCTTGCCTTTCTCCACTACCGTAGAAGATGTCCTCGATTTCCTTGGTGGAGTAAATGTAGTAAATGGAAAAGAAGGTAAGTGCTCATTGAGAATAAATTCAATTATTACTTGTTTGTCATAATCACTCACGTTCTGAGAACCATCACATACTTCCACTATGATTGTAGCAAGATGTTAAATGGAGTAGGATGTTGAAGTTGGAGATTTTAGAAAAATATTTGGGCACTCTCATAGTATACAATAATGGAGCTACATAAACTTTTTTATTGCTAAAGCTAGGCTTATAAAGTTAAATGTCCTGTTTGTTGACCTAGCCTAGCCAAGCTAGGGCTGCTTAACTCTTGCAAATACTTTAATAACCTATATGTTTTGTCTTTCGTATTCAGGTGTTCACCTAACTGAAGTGAGGCCCGGAAGACCATCAGGGGAATGCTTCGTGGAGGTGGAAGGGCCAGCAGATGTGGAGGAAGCACTTAAAAAGGATAAAGAAAACATGGGGAAGAGATACATAGAAGGTAATATTACTTAGCAGTATCCAGTCATTAGCGGTTAGATATAAAAAGAATCTAGCTTTTTTAGGACACTTACTTATAAATATTGACCATTCTATAATGCAAATGTTCCAGTGTTCTCTACTGATAGACAAGATATGGAATGGGCACTAAATGCGATGCGTCAGAGTGAGAACGGCTTTGGAAGCCTACCCAATGTCACGGATGACATGGGCATTGTCAAACTCCGAGGTTTGCCATTTGGCTGCTCCAAGGAGGAAATTGTACAGTTTTTCAATGGTAAGACTTTGTGGTTGCTACAATCTTTTGTGTTGTTCTAATAGAAATAAATAGTACTTGAGTAAATAATACATCTTGGGGATGTATAGGTACGTTTAGCCGGGCTGTGGTGGCTGACTCTATAGAATTAAGTTAGAAAATGCTAAAAAAACTGAAAAATGTTAAATAATTTCTTTTATTTCCTAACTTTAGCCATTTGGTATTTGTTAAGGAAAATTTACCTATGTTGTGTTGGCATATTATCTATAGAAATAGCAATTCTACCTCTACATTTTACTTAAGACTACACTTAGTATACCACAACATGTTATGATAGCTATCACAAACTGAGCACTTTGTAGCATAATTTATTTACACCAACATCTCAATAAGTTTAAATGCAATGATTAGTAATAGTCAGCAAGGATAAATGTCAACAAAACTTAGTTTACCTGTTTAAAAAAGGTCATCTATTAATCAGTTATTCTTTAAATCCTATTGGGAAAATACGTAGATACAGAATGAAGATAGTTAACCGATCACCACCACAGTCTATGGAAATGTTGTATGAATATAACATGATGTTTTTGATTGCGGACGGGGCAGGGCTGACGGTGGCCCCAGAGGGGGTGCATTTACTGTCGGACCACACGGGGCGGGCCTCGGGCGAGGCGTTTGTACACTTCGTTGACAAGCAGAGCGCCCAAGATGCGCTCGGCAGGGACAGGGAGAAAATAGGACACAGGTGGGGGGTCACAGTTATTACCGTGGTCATGCACAGTGGTGATTCAGGCAATGCATTGGCAATGACAGTTGACGGTTTCGTTGACAGTTTGACAGTATAAAAATTTTAGTTTTGTTCAATGCTTTTTATATTTAGCAGTGTCTAATTAGGATGTCTTAAATATGTAACAATGTAGTAATGTGATATTATGTCTTTACTGCGTTATTGCTGTCATTATTTGTACTATATCCGAATTTAAATTTTAGTGCTCCTTCAATAGTAACATTTTAACAACTAATACAATTATGATTAACACAATTTATTAGTTTCTTTATTTATTATTAAAAATTTAATTTTAGCTTTTCGTTTCAATCTCTACGTTTATATTATAACAATTTAATAAATTGTACTCGTAAATATTATTTGCTAACTTTTCAGTGTGCTATAAATTAATACTAACATGAAACTTCAAATCTTTTAATATTTGAATGCCATACATAAGTTGATTATTTAAAATTTAAGGGCAGCCATACATGACATACAAATGTGGCTGAAATGTTAAAGATGGTAGCACAAGTAAATCGCATTGCCTGATATCCCCACTGTGTTCTTGCAACACCACAAAATCTTCAGTAATGGTGTAGAGGGATAAGTTGGAACCACTCCTGTCTATTGCTCTGTCTATAGCTCATAGAAAATTAATGCTTTAAAAATCGAATTTCTATATTCTCCATTTATCATTCACTTACCTGTGGGTAGTGTTATTGTCTGTGGACTATGTTCTATAAGCTATGGCAGTCAATGACATGGTGTAATATTAGTTAAAGTTTGGGCTATTCGAAATTAGAGCGATAAGGGCAAATTGATTATTTTTTGCACGTTTTTTTATGTCGCCACTAATTACACTCTAATAACGATATCTAGTACATCAAAATGTCGTCTGGTTCTAAAAGAACTTAAAAGTCAAAGCATAACCATATTCATAGTAAAATTAACACATAAATTTCAATAAAATATATTTGATTTATTTGTTTCCATCATCTATATTCTTGGGTGTTTGTCTAATAGAATGTAAT
>LGAG01000127.1:0-21260 GCA_001278395.1 Lerema accius
TGAACGCGCTAATCTCAGAAACTACTGGACCAATTTGAAAAATTCTTTTAGTGTAAGATAGTCCATTTATCGAGGAAGGTTTATAGGCTATATAACATCACGCTATGATGAATAGGAGCGAAGAAATAATGGAAAATGTGGATAAAACAGGGAAAATTATTCATCTTTGAAGGCTTCCGTTGCGTGCGCTGCGAAAACGGTTCAAGATATCAAAAAAATATGTATGGAAGAATTATTAAGCTTTAGATGATCTAACAAAATGTCTGCGATAGTATATGTCTATCTTTTAAGATTAACTCACTAGAAACATTTTTATGGTAATCAAATTTGGTCGAAATTAATGTTTGTAAGTCCTCCACGCTCTAACCGTTAAACGGATTAAGCTGAAACTTGGCACACTGATAGTTTGCATCCAGGAATAGGAGATAGGATAGATTGTATCCCGATTATAGGTTCCCTATGGATAAAATCAATAGTTTTTTAACTACTCTAACGCGGGCGAAGCGCAGTCTAGTCAATAATAATTGTATTTTACAAGCTTTTATTTAGTTTCACCTGTCCGGTGTTTGTAATGAAATGTTGCAAGCTAAATGTCACCAACTTCCCGGTGTCCGATTGAGCTAAAATGTTACACACTGGTCCAGTCCTGATGACAATGCATGTTTATAATAAGCATGATGTGATACTGCTACCAGGATTGGCTCCAGACGATTCAACTGTTCAACGGTTAACAGTAGGGACTTGAAATTTTGCATTTTTAACTTTTTAGTTCATTTTCTTATTAATAAGTAGTAAAAGCTTGTCTTTAAAAAAAAAAATTTAATTTCTTTTTTTTTTTTATTGTTATTCCAGCACAAGCAACGGCACAAGTTCACTTTCCCTCGAGGAGACTGTCTCCCGGTCGACCCTCAACCCGCTGGCTGCGGAGTTTGTGCCCACGAGGAGACCGCCGCCGCAGCCGCCCGCAGGTACTGTGTCTTACAGGGACAGGATGGTGACTAGGTGTAGGAATTGAAAGATAGAAAGGGACCGGATGGTGACTATGTTGAATTGAAAGATAATCGTTTTGTTATTAGTTGATTGTGTCGGAAAGGGTGTTACATTTGAGTGTATGTATGTATGTATGTAAATTTTTTCAGCATCCCCTACAGCTTGACGAATTTCAACATGTTTGTGAGGTTTCATTGGATTTGACTCTATTGTGAAAGTGACATAGGCTATGTTTTTTCCTCAATAACCATAATAACCCCCCATTTTTAGTGCTCTAGTTCTAGACTAAATAAAAATTTTATAACATTTTTGTTTGACTAATGGTTAAATTTTTTTGTATTTTTTTCTTTTTCTATCCAATGTGGCTATTTTCAAACTTTTTAATTTTCAGTTAACTGGTTAATAATTTTTTTTTTTACATACAAGTTTATGGGTAATAATGTAAGCATTGTCCGTTGTGTACAGAAGACAGAGTGGATGCACCGGACACACAGCCAGCAGCAGAGAGAGCTGTCACCGAACACACACCGGACACAACAGACGAGCCCGGCACGGCTCCCAGTCAGCCGGACTCCAGGAAAGACAGCGAGACAGACGGTAACTGTTATATTATTATATTATCTATACTTCTATACTAATATATAAAGCTGAGGAGTTTGTTTGTTTGGACGCGGTAATCTCAGGAACTACTGGACTGATTTGAAAAATTATTTTAGTGTAAGATAGTCCATTTATCGAGGAAGGTTTATAGGCTATATAACATCACGCTAAATTGAATAGGAGAGGAGCAGCAAAAAAAAAATATTCCATAAACGGGAAAATTACGCGGGTGGAGCCGCCGGCGACTTCTAGTCTTAATATATAAAAAGATGAGTATGTGTGTTTGTCACTGAACTCCTCCTAAACGGCTGGACCGATTTAGATACATTTGGGTTTTAATTGTTTGTGGAAGTCCAGGGAAGGTTTAGAATGTAAGTAAATATAAAAAAAATGTTTAGTTTTTTTTTTAAATTGTTTCTGAGGCGGTACGAGGTTTGTCAGCTCAAAAAATAAAAAAAATCAAAATTTGATATTCAAAATCAATTATAGGTATCAATAATACACTTAAGCACGTAATTTTTTTTTAACCTACCCCCATTTCGTAAACGTGCTATAGTATGGAAGAGAAGAAAGAGAAAGAAACTCCCCGGTCACCTAGAATATTTTTCTTTTTTCAGTTTCAGAAACCACTCCCCCACCAACGGATCCACCCGAAGTAAGCGCGGCCGACGTGCAGCCGATAACAGACAAGATCCTGGATAAGAGGCCGAAGGAGGCCAAGAAAGACCCCAAGACGAGGCCACAGGAGGCCAGGAAGACGGTCAAACAGGACCCCAAGAAAGTTACGAAGCCCGCGCCGATTAAAAGTGAGACCAAGGTGAGATTTTTATGGCGGTTTGTGTACGNNNNTTACCCCCACGCAAAAAGAGGAGTGTTATAAGTTTGACGTGTCTGTGGGTGTGTCTGTCTGTGGCACCGTAGCTCCCGAACGAATGAAGCGATTACAATTTAGTTTCTTTTGTATTAAAGGTGACTTATCTGCGAGTGTTCTTAGACATGTTTGATGAAAATCGGTTGAGCCGTTTATAAGTTGTAGCGGTGAGAGTGGGGAAGAATAACCGAATGTCTGTAAATATACTCTAGTGGGGGCTCACAATAAAGCGCACTGAAATATTGATGACTTTGTCGAGTGTTCTTAGCTTCGTTTGATTATAGAATGTGTCGAGGGTTTTTTTTATTCATAATTTAATATTATTATAATTCGTTTTTAAAGTTTGTCTATTTGTTAGGGCTGTGTCATAAGGGTTAAATTTTTACTCGACTTTAGGAGGAGGGTTGGTTTTAGAGCATGTGTATGTATGTATGTACATTTCTTTGTCACGTTCTAAATACACCTTTTCCCCGCTTTCAGTACTTTGTTTTTCTATTTATATTACTAGATTTGGGGGTAAAGTGAGTATATATATGTATATATATATATATATATATTTATCAGGTTCAAACGCCAGTGAAGAAGAAGGAAGTGAAGCAAGTGAAGAGTGACAGCAAGCTGCAGCAACAACCAGACAGGGCGGAGGAGCGCTCTGTCGGCGAGGAGGTCGTGGTCGCCGTGGCTAGTGCTGTCGACACTGTTAAAGTTAGTATATACTGTCTCAACACATTAATGTCTACTACTGAAAGAAAGAAAGAAAGAAACATTTACTGAGCATGAGAGTACGGGTCTCTCATTACTGAGGAGGCCTATACCTCGTTTTTTTCGTCGTGATATAATAGGTAAACAATCTTGGCACTACGTTTATTTATTTTATTAATTTAAAAAAATATTTAGAAGTATTAATACAGAAATGTATTTTAACAGTAAATTATTGTTTATTCTTTTTTTTGTGTGTCTTATTTTTAAATCGATAATTACAACAATTTACCTTTTATATCACGACGAAAAAACGAGGTATAATATTATAAATGTGAAAGTTTGTAAACATGTTTGTATGTTTGTAAGTCCTTCACGCTCTAACCGTTGAACGGATTAAGTTGAAACTTGACACAAATAGTTTACATCCAGGAATAGGACATAGGATACATTGTGTCCCGATTATAGATTCCCTTGAGATAAAAACAATATTTTGTTTATCGACTTTTCCGCGAGCGGAGCCGCAGGCATAGTCTAGTAATACAATAAAATAATCACATGACGTTCAAACAAAATGGATATATGTATATCAAACTTCATATTATTATATTATGTATATCATAAATATCCGGCATTTTAATGTTTATAATAAATACCGGATATTTTCGAACCCTGTTTTTTATATTCTTTAGTTCGTATTTCTATAAATGCGTTTGCCATTTAGTTCGTGTTTCCATAGCAAGAAGTTTTTTTCCGATAAAAATTTTTTTTAACGAATTTTTTTTTTATGAAATTTATTTTTTTTACAGCAATCAACGCCTCCCCCCCAAGAAGAAGTAACCAGTGGCCCCAAACCTATCAACTACGCGGCGGCGGCGAAAGCTAACAAGCCCAAGAAACCGTCAACCCCCCCAATCACAGAAACACTGTTGAAACCAGAAAAATCCACCCCGGCAACCGTGAAACCGGACAAGACGAAACCAGCAACCAAGACGGTTAAAGACAAACCGGTACCAAGGAAGAACTCTACCAAGTAAGTCGAAGTACCTTATATATATGTATGGTAGTATTGTTATACATGTATGGTAGTAATTGAGGGTTAAGTTTTGGTGTTGAAGATTTTGTATGGAACTGTTGCATGGAATTATTTCTAGGGAGCAGCTCGAAGTCCGACCATAGCTCAATATGTCTGGTTAAGGCAATCATCTATCAATATAGGATCAGTTCTATGAAATTTGTTACTAACTTACTAGTAGTGCCATCTATTGACCGTGTCGGAAAACAAAATTACAAATAAATCTGAGACTGTGAGTTTGGATTTGTTTTCTAAATTAAATGTATTTGTAGCACATATTATGCATAAAATTTATTTTTATGGAATTATTTTCCATTTAAAATTTACGTATGCCTAATTTAAAATTTGTAAGTGCCTAAATTTTTTTTTTATTATACTAAATGTTACAACTATAACATTGATAAATAGATTTGAAAAATTTGCCTTTTTACACGCCTTCTCTCCATGTAAACTTTAACGATGCCAAATTGTCAAAGTACTAGCTGGCGCTGTACGGCAATCTCCGTTTGATAAAACATCCGTGTGTATGTATCATATATTTTGTATTTCATAAAATCTAAAGAGAAAACTATAATAACAATATTGGAATACATTCTAGCGAGAAACCATATTCATGTGATGTATTAAAAATAAATTTGATTTAGGTAAAACTATTCTTTCTAAAACTGTAGATTTAAAAAATACATTTAGGTATATAGTGATCGTAATCAGAAAAATGAATACTCCGTCTGCAAAAAATTGGTGAGGGTATTTGAAAAGAATATGCGTATGTCGTACATACATACGCTCGATAGCATTACCCTCCTAAAGTCGCGGTCGGGTAAAAGAAAAAAAAGTTTAGTATTTTTTTTCTAGTTTTCTATTTTGAAATTGTTAAAAAATTTAACACACTGTATTTGAAGTTTAATTGAAACGATATGTAATGATAAATTAAATAAAATATCATGGTATGTTTATAAGTAAAAATTGCATCAAAAACAGCTTAGTTATTTATGGTATTTTCGCCTTCAACACAATTGAATAAATATTTAATGGCATTTAAGTAAATTAAAATGTGAATAATTCAATTTTGAATGCCTTTTTTTAAAATAGTACAGACATGTACATTTGACATTTGGCATAATTATTACATAAAAAAAAGTGTAGTAAGCTGAATTGTATGTATAATACCCAAATGTGCTGTGATTTAGGGAATAAAACAAAACACACTGCATTTGATAATATACCCAGAGACATTTGAGTAGTTGTTGATTCACACACAGACATTTTTTGTTATATAACTATAATATTTTTGTATGTGTGTTTGTCACTACTACCAAAAAGCTAAACTAATTTCGATGAAATAGTTTTTGGATGCTTTAGATTAATACTTTTAAAATTAACCTCTATAGATGGCGCTGTTAGATTAGATAGTAAAATGAGTAAAAAAATAAAAGTATTACATACGTATTTACTAAAAGTAATTAATTTAAAATTAAATCAGTTCCCAGAAGAACATCTGTCGGGCCAGCTAGTTGTTATACAAAATCTTTTTCCATCATTACTTTTTAATAACCACCAAGTACTATTATTGTTTTCATGCGGTAATGTTTTATCAAAAAAGATACAGGCAGGAATTGTATCTATATTAAAATTGTATACGGATTTCTCTGTGTCCAAAAATGACTAAAATATACGAGCGTTAGGTGTATTGATAAATAGTCGAGGGATTATGAGCGTTGCCAATAACCTATCTGTCGGTAAACCCCGATTGTGAGTAGGAAATGTAATGACAAGTTACTTACTGAAGTTTATAGATGGATAAGATATTGGTATCAGAATTCTACTACGGATTTGTAAACTTTGTTTGTTGTTGGGGCTATTTTAAGGTAGTTCAAAATAGAAAATATTTTTTTTTTTTATAAAAGTGAGTCAGTTATTAAAATTATAGTCTGTTATAGAAAAACAAAAAATGCCTTGTGAAAATTGAGAGGTATTTTCGCAAAAATATACCTTATGTCACTTATAATAGAGTCGAATTTAATGACACCTTATAATGTTTAAATCCTTGAAGCCTTTTAGGTTGAGAGCGTGATTAACGGACATACATACATACATACGCGCTGGAAAAACATTGCCCTCCTGTAGTCGGGTAAATATTGATTACATACTTAAAATGGCCCCCAAATACAAAATTAGTGTACACGCGATCACGATCTATGGAAATATCGTGCGAGTACTGTTGTACACATTCAAAATATTCTCTGCGTCGACTTTACTCGTGAAGTTTGCCGTGAACGCGGATTTTGTTATTGATTTGACAGCTGTCAAATGTCACACTGTCAAACTAATTTAACAGCAGTCAAATGTCACATTGTCAAACTGTCAAGTTGACGTTTGCGCCGAGATAGTTACGTCATAGCTGACGTATTTGCGGCGGTTGTCGTTTATGTGATATTTGACAGCTGTCAAATGTCGTACTGTCAAACTGTCAAGTTGACGTTTGGCCTTAGGAGTTATTCGTGAGCTATACATATTTATAGGACCTTGTTTTAGGAAATTTGTAAAGGATTGAACATTTTTTTTCTGATAGATTCTCGAGTAAGCAATGTATAAATTAAAATTTAAATAAACGAAAAAAAAACATAATTATTATAGTAATGTGATATTATCAAATTGATTTGCATTTTTCTCGATTTTGATTAAAAAAAAATTAATGTTAAAAAAATAGTGTATAAATATCCTAATTATTGATTATGATGATTATAATTATTAGTAACAATAAATAATAATAATTATATAATATTATTATGTGAATAATTAAGGCGATTATTATAGATGTGATTGATAAAATAATTTATGTACTTGAAGTTTTGGTCGATAATATATTAATACTAATATTATAAAGGGGAAAGCATTTGTGTTTTTGTATGTATGTTTGTAAAGATTTCAAACAAAAACTACTTAATCAATTTCAAAAATTATTTCACCATTAGAAGTCGCCGGCGGCTCCGCCCGCGTAATTTTCCCGTTTCTGGTATATTTTATTTTGCTGTTCCTCTCCTATTCATCATAGCGTGATGTTATATAGCCTAAAGTTTCCTCTATAAATGGACTATCTTAGACTAAAAGAATTTTTCAAATCGGTCCAGTAGTTCCTGAGATTAGCGCGTTTAAACAAACTCTTCAGCTTTATATATTAGTATAGATGAACTTGGCATGTTGGCATTATATGTAGGGCCGTGATATAGGGTACTTTTTATCGTAGCAAACGACTTTGTTCTATAACAGGTAAAAGTATAGAAAGATATGACAGAAAGAGACGGCAATATAAAAGTGCACTTGTCTCGCTTACACTATTATATTAAGGACATTTTGACTAATAAGTAGAGATGAAAATTGAACAGGGTTTTTATAAATTTTATATATTGTCAACCAAATATAATTTTTGTCATATTTTGTATGGCAAATTCTTAATTGGTTGATAAACTTTATTTTAGACTTTTTTTTTAATTTTCAGTTTAGGTTTCCGATAGATCGGTATGTGGAGTTATAAAAAAATAATAGTCCAATAAAACAATCTTATGTGAATTAGGCCTAAAATTGGATGTTAAGAATTTTTCACATACATCGAAATAATAATTTTTATTGTAAAAAAATTACCAAAATTACGAATTCGTTGTGGTTTTATTGTACATAATAATATATTATCGACCAAAATACAAATGTTTACATAGTATGATGGACCAAAACAATACATAAAAAATACATAGGATGTTGTTATATATTTCGCTTAGAACATTTCGATTTTTAACTATAAATATCTCGGTAAACTCATGTTTGAAGAAAATTAGACTTTATACCTGTTGTTATAAGGATGATTCTAGCGTAACTATTTCATGGATTATGAATTGATATGTCTAAAATTTCTTTTTTTTAATTCGATTTGATTATTTTTTTTAAGTTTTAGATTTAATTTTTGAGTCGATTTTCGTTTGAAATATTATTTTTTTAAACAGTAAAATTATTATCTAAATTTAATTGATTTCATGCCATTTTTAATATATTGATTTTCTAATTGTTGACATTTAAAAATAGTTTAAAATTACTGGTAGGTATAAATGAAGTATAAAGTGACAGTTTTAAAATTCCTTAAAAAGTATGTTGAGATGTTCAATTATAGATCTTAGTGCTAACTAAAGTTTATTACAGAGTTTTAAAAATCGTAATAGGTTTTTTATAATGAATACAAAAGTTTCACAAATGCTGCCTTATCAAATAGTGTTTAGTAAAAAAAAAGATTTTCTGTTTTTTAGATATATACGTAAAATAACTTAATAGTGGTAAATAAAAAATACAAGTTTTCAATAGTTCGAAAAATTCATTTAAGAAAAAAAATCATGTCTGTAAAACTATAAAGGCATAGATGTTATATTATATAAAAATTATATATAACTACCCTTTATAGTTTTCAAGTTATGTTTCGAATTTTTAAACGATTTTTTTGGCTATATGAAAACTTTTTTTTATTTACAACATTTATGTTTTTACGTCAATCTAAAGTTACAGTCCTGTGGTTTGAATAAGAACGGAGGTTGGATTTTTTATATTAAAAATAAATCGCTGATAAAGTCGCATCAAAAAGGGGTCATCCATTTACGTCACAGAAATATATAAATCCTATTTTTTTTTGCATTGGATTGAAAATGACACAAAACACAGGACTGTAATTTTTTTAGTTTTTTTTTTATTGATCGTAAGATATAGACCTAAGTATTTTATATTTGCCAGATAGACTAAAATATAGCTAATTGAGAACTCGAAGCCGAAATATATGCGAATTTAATATTGTAACATAATACATAGTTATATACGATATACAATGAAGGATAGGAGAATTGATTTATAAAAAAAAATATTGCATGAAACTTAACATTTGTAGTGTGAGATTTAGCCCCAAATAGTTCTAACTTGGCCCCAATATTTATAGTTCAGTCCACAGCCGTTCTAATTTGGCCTCAATGCAGTTCTAATTTGGCCCCAAATGGTTTAAATTTGGTTTTAATTATTTATGAATATTTTTTTTTTGAATACAAAATTTTAATAATCCACGAGTGTGGACTAAAAAGTTGGGTTAATTTACAGTTTTGTAAATTCCATTAGTATTTTTTCCCTGTTCTCAATGTGATATATTATCTGTGGAATATTCTAGAGTAGATAGTACTAGTGCTGCCATCTAGGGGCGACGGCTGAAAATGTTCACTAATAAATACAGATTATAAAGGGTATAGATTATAGAATCCATCGTACTATGTAAGCTATGAATAAATAGAAATTTATTTATATTTAAACAAATAATTTTAGGTCCTGTCCATTTATCCTTATATGATTAAAAAAAATATTATAAAGTGTACATTATGAGGTAAAATTAATTAATAAAGAATTGAAAAAAAATGTATATTAAAAAAAAAGTACGTACCGTGTGCCGATTTGATGAGGTATGTTATTTTAGTGTTTTAATTAATTGTGTATATTTAGGTATATTTTTATTTTCGAGTTGATGAAATTTGGTGAATAAAAAAAATTGCGGTTTTTTGTAACCAGTTAGCAGGTTTGAGGGTGATAGCTAAATTTGTGTGGAGTTTACATTTTGGGTAGTAGAGTTTAAAATGTTTTTCTATACGAATGTAGTTGGCTTGTATACTCTAGGGCACGGAAGCTATCCCACTGTGCCCTAGAGTGCACATGAATTGCGTGACAATTTGTTATTTTATATTTAGTGATATTATAGTCTGTGCCGGGTGTATATTTAAAAGAAAATCGACTGAAAATGTAGAAAAAAAAATTGAAACTATACTTTTTTCAGATTTTCGTTTAGTTATACATCCGTCGCATTCCCCGCATGTATGTATAGTTTGTTAGTTATACAGATTGTAATGGTCTATGCCATTTATACGAATTTTAAATTTGGAATGTTTTTTTTTTATTTCGAACTATCCACCGTTTCGAATGACATGTTTAAAACTGTCAAATGTCAATAACGTCTATTGTTGTTGATGAATATTTCATGACATGTTGTGGGTGTTATATGTTTTAATATTTTAATTGTTAAAAATATATTTTAAACAATACTTATGTCTGGGAGTAAATATTGAAATTTAATTACCGTAATTTATTTCGTCTTATAAATTAATAGCTCACTTGACGAAAGACAAAATATACAACATGAATAAGGTTTTAATATATTTTTTTTTATAATTAAATCAGTTATTAATTGAACAATATCTGATGTTATAGTAATTCGTAATATATCGATAGATATCTATCGTTGTATAAATGGCATAAACCTTACAATTCATATAAGCTCAGTTATCTTATGTTATAAAATTATAATTATATTATAAAGAAATTAATTAGGTTTTGTCACAATATGAATATAATAGTAGTTTCAGAGGAAATCTGTCAAAATAATGTACAATATAATACTATGAATGCAAGTGAATCGTTTTCTTTTACTATCTCCTTAATGTAGATTTGACCTGGTCTAATTTCGACCAAAAAAGTGGTATGGTAAAGTTGGTTGGTCGTCTGACATTGACATGTTTGTTTAGTGGTAGTGTGCGTTTTTTTTTCTAAATTAGTGTGTACATAAATACTTACTTAAATTTTGATTTTGGCATTTCTCCAAGCAAACTTTAATTATGCCTTATGCGCTCATGTGGGAGACTTGTACTACTAAAAGGGTTTTGGAGTCGTACTACGCGTAATACTAATAGAAAAATATGCCGTTTGCGCTGTAGTTTGCCAAAAAATGGACATACATACATTCATACATACGCTCAAAATACAACTCAGTATTGGGACAAAAGAAAATAAATTTAAAATAAAAAAAAAAACATTTATTTAAAATATACAAACAATAAAAATGCACGCAATAACTTTGTAAAAATTGGAACTTGCTAATAAATGTGCTGCTTTAAAAAATAAGAAGTAAAAAAAAGATTTGTGTTGACACTACAAATTATATTGTGACCTCTCGAGGGCCCCAAATTCAAACAAAATGGGTATTTATTTTGTACATTCTAACAGGGCCCTAAAATTCCCTATAATATATAATTATATTATAATAATATAGAGTAATTTTTTTTAGACTTGTCTTAACTAAAACAAAAATTCAAGGCCATTTTTGTGAATATCAAAAAGTAATTTGTTATATTAAAATAATTAAATCAATTATTCATTCCTGTAAAAGTGTAAATAACATGATAACGTCTGATTTCCGTTACAAAGTTTACGTAAAACTGCGCGATAAATAGGACAAGTCTAAAAAAATATACCGGACATACACATAGGGAGCGTTAAGTGTTACGTAACGCAATTTAAAAAAAAGTTACCCTTCCTCCCCCCATGTAACACGCCGTAACACACAAATGACTATACCTCATTTTTTTCGTCGTGATTTAAAAAGTAAACAATCTTACAGTGTCTTTTTATTGTAATTATCGATTTAAAAATAAAACAGACACAATTAAAAAAAACTAAAGAATAAACAATAATTTAATGTTAAAATAAATTTCTGCATACTTCTAAATATTTTTTTAAATTAATGAAATAAATAAAAGTAGTGCCAAGATTGTTTACTTTTTAAATAACTGTTACGTAACGCGTTCTACAACCCCCCACCTATGTAACTCATAACACCCAAATACGTTACGTAACACTAACGTTACACAATACACATACAAGTCCCAAATATTAACCAAAACCATCTTTAAACCACCCACTAAACTTTACAACACGGCTTATGTAGTTTTTGATTCTGCCCATTCTCATTTCCCCCTGTTTCCGTTGTTTCCCCGTGTTTCCCGCAGCACGCTCTCCGTCCTTGTCCCGCGAGCGGTCTGTCTCGCTCGTCCCACACGAGGACGCCGTCGCAGGCGCATATTCGCTTCGGATTCTCAAACACGCCGGCTGATCGGGCGATTACGCCACATGCGATTCTGTTACATATTTGTTTAAATATATTTAACTTAATATATAAAAGTTAATAATAATTTAATATTAATAATCTCTGATTATACCTATTAAAAATAAATAACGCTAACACACTCACACCCCCGCAGTAGTACTCCCTGCGTCGCGGGTGACATGGACAACACTAATAACACATCACTAACACATGACCCGAGAACAGACATTTATCTGTCACATAAATATCTGCCCCGGGAATCGAACCTGGGACCCCTCGCTTCGCAGGCAGGGTCACTACCAACTAGGCTACGGGGTCGTCAAAAATTGAAGCAAACATAATGTAGATTTTTTTATTTGACTCTGTAGAACTTTTTTGACATTTTTATTTACTTACAAAAATTTTTTGGTTAGTGTTCATAACATTGATACGACATTGTTAATTTTTTTATTTCATTATATATAGCATGTGCATAACAAATAAAAATGCTAAAATCTATGGTAATTAAATTTTTATTTCCGGGAAGGAATCCTAGCGTGGTCACCCTTCTGCTCCCGGTAAGAAATGAGAAACAGACTTCCCATTCGTCCCCACTATTCAACTTTCAAATGGAACAACGGCACAAATTGTCACCCCGGGTACAACTGGGAAGAGAATTACCGCATCCGGGCGACAGGGCTAGGGGAATACTGGGAATAATTCGTTCAAACAAACTCTTCAGCTTTATATTATTAGTATAGAAGTATAGATAAACTTACGTGGTCCCACTATTCCCGTTGATTTTTGACAGGGGACCGGGTCCCCTACCAAGGTCATCTGGCTTCTCCGTAATAGCAATGGACCGACCTACGATGTCCCACACCTGACCAGGTAATATAAAAAAAATTCAACAACATTCATTAACTTTAACAGTTCTTATCTCTTAATACACTATCCTGCAAAACTAAGTATCACACTTTTGAACCTTATTTACAAAAAAAAACAGTTATTTATGTTCATTAATTTTTTCAGCTATCTCTCAAAAGAAGACCGACTATGAAGGTTTTGTTATACTAAATTAAACTGTTCTTTGAGTGCTTTTTATTTCGATAGTATTATGTTGTGTACTTAAAAAATTATAGTAAATTTTAAAGTGTGATACTTAGTTTTGCATGCCAATATATGGCCATAAAGTCACAGCGTACGTGTGTTTGTCACAGATCCTAAACGACTGGACCGATTATAAAAAAATGTGAGGTATATTAGAAGGACCGAGTATGGTTTCGAGTCTCAGTAGTACCCGGCAGGTGGTGCTGATGTCGAGATACTTCAAGGGACCAGACAAACTATTACTTATTGAAACGACGTCATAGTAAAAGTTGTCCGATATGATGAGCATAAACAAACAATCAGACAGACAAAATAAAAAATGTTATTTTGGTACATGTACCGTGTATACATACGTATGTATTAAGTAAAAAGCAGCAATTTTAATATTATAAACAGACACTTCAATTTTATTTAGTTGTACAGATAGATATTTTATAACCTCAAAATTTGATTCAATAAAATCCTTACCTTAAGAACATTGTCCACAATCCTGAAGGTGGCCCTACCGTCTTCATCAGCGACGATGTTCCCCAAATCCCCGGCGTGTCGTAGGTCCGGGGGATCCGCGGGCCCCCCGTGCGGGGACCCGTAGGGGTTATAGTGGTCCCCTATTGAACCACAGCCCTGTAGATTTTAAGATTGTATTATTATAAGGGGACTTTGTTGGGGACATTCAAGTAATACGTAACGTAATGTTATGATGCGTTACAGGTGGAGGGGGGTCCAACAACGCGTTACGTAACATTGTTTTTTTATTACTAAAAAAAGGGAAAATAATTCTCTTAAGTTGGCAAAATGGCAACATTTTTACGTAAAAATGGTCCTTTGTGTGTTACGTAACGTTTAGTGAGAGAAAGGGGGTCTTATAGAAATACGTTATGACGCGTTACATTTGGTAACAATAAACTTGAATTACTCTAAAATTGAATTTTTGATTGAAAATTTACTTAAGTTATTTACACACTACCATACTTAAATACTTGAAAGTTCCTATACCTCGTTTTTTTCGTCGTGATTTAAAAAGTAAACAATCTTGGCACTACTATTATTTATTGCATTAATTCGAAAAATATATTTAGAAGCATACAGAAATTAATTTCAACATTAAATTATTGTTTATTCATTAACTTTTTTAATTTGTGTCTGTTTTATATTTAAATCGATAATTACAAAACAGACACTGTAAGATTGTTTACTTTTTAAATCACGACGAAAAAAACGAGGTATACACCACTCACCTGGCTCAAATCTCCAGCAGCGTGCACATGCAAACCATGCAACCCTGGTCGAAGTCCGTGCACAGATCCATCTGCTATCAAAGCGTTCTCTGCTTGCTGCAATCTAACTACGCCCAACACTTGAGCCTTACAACAACTTTGACTGGACACCATGGCTACAGCGGACTGCGTGTCTAGAAAAAGAAAAAACCTTCTTTTAGAAGGGGCGGAACTATCTAAGGGTTTTTGGGCTCCAGCCCAGGGCCCCCTTTATACATAGGGCCCCCAGTCCCTATTAAAAATAATAGACGAATCGTAGTTTAAGACAAAATTTAATTCCCCGCAATTTTGATCATGGTTCTCTTTGAAGTACAAAAAACTATATAATAATATAACTTTTCAATCATCATAGAAAATAGAGCCCCACAAAGTCCTATCCGCCCCTGCAGGGTCCCGTAAATACAAAGGGCCCCAAGCCCCAAAAAAATTTTGATAATCATTAAAATTAGTTAAACAGTAAGGAGACTTTACTATTGAAAAATATTTTTATCAGCCGATTTTTTCTGATACCTAAACATACATAATAATAGAAAACAGGCGCAACCAAGTAGTAATTAGCCCATTCAACTATGTAGGAATTGCACATTTTTTTTATTGTTTACTATTCACCTCCCTTTTTTGATGCGAAAAGCTTATTATTATTATATACTAGCAATCGCCCGCGGCTCGACCCGCGTATATTTCCCGTTTTCGCAATATTTTTTATTGCTGCCTCAATAAATGGACTACCTTACACTAAAAGAATTTTTCAAATCGGTCCAGTAGTTCCTGAGATTAGAGCGTTCAAACAAACTCTTCAGCTTTATATTATTAGTATAGAAGTATAGATTTTTTGGTTGGAGAAACAAAGTTGTTGACAAATTAAAATGTTGATATTACCTCCGAATCCTTGTAAAACTGCTCTTTTCCCTGATGTCTTGGCAACCATATCCAAAACTACAGTGCTTGGTAATATTGTTTCAACCATGAAGGCACCCTCTTTAAATACAGCCTGGAAATAATTACTTCACCATCATCATAGCAACCCACATATCCCACAGCTGGGCTCGGTTCTCTCACAGTACAGGTCATAGTCCACCACGCTGACCGAGTAATTGTCAGACTACACACAGCTTTGACAACTGTATGACAACTGTCAGGAGTGCAGGTGAACACGATGATCACCAAACCAAGTGAAAATTAGTTTGTAATACGCACATAACTTTTTTACTTATTTTAAACCATTTATTAATACTTCTAATATTATTTTGATGACCCTGATTTTTGATCGCCGTTCAAAGGGTCCTGGTTCGATTCCCGGCGGGGCCGAAATTTTAATGATGAATTTGAGTTTCTGTCCTCAGTCTGGGTGTATGTTTGTGTTATGTAATACTTGAATGGCCCCTAATGTTACCTGTTTTACATCATCCTGTGAATTTAATTCCTTCAATGTTTTTTCTACAATTTTCTCATCCGGCTTTGGGCCAAGATCCACCAAAACTTCTAACTGTAAATAAAGAGAAAAATGTCAAAGTTTTTATTTTGTCTTACAAACAAAATCCCTTAAAACCTCAGATGAAAAAATATATTAGACTCAGTGAGTACAGAAAGTGAAGTCAATTTTTTCTTTTTTCTACTATCTGACGTATGTCACCAAGCATGGTCTGCGGAGAAATTTACCAGGAAACATTATCATTTGTTATTAACATTATGTTTTTTTCTACTACGCTTCATAGTTCCGAAGACTGCGTCTAAGTATATATTTTTTGGTCTGAGCATAAAACATACAACCAATTATATTTTATACAATCATTAAGTTTAGAAGTTACTAAACAATCTAAAAAGTGTTCTGTTCTTATTATCTTTACGATAATTATTTACCCTCTTTCTTACTCGAAAAAAAAAACTCGAATGAATCATTTCGTGTCTTCAAAAGGGCGCGCTTATGATATGACATATCTGTAGTACGTAATAATATATCATTGTATACTACATAAAAAAATACAGATTTTAATTTAAAAAAATTAGTCGCACTATAAAACTATTTGACGACTTTAAAATTTAACTTAACAGGTGTTACGAAATCTTAACAGCACTTTTCAGTATAAATTAAACGTAGTTTAATATATAATTTTTTACAATAAATAAAAACATGCATTATCATAGTTTAAAGGGCACTTCAAATAAGCGATGTTTTATTAAAAAATATTAATCGTACCTTCGAAAACAACATAGTAATGTTATATTTTTGCTAAAGATAATTCAAAATAAACTACGTATTCACTTCTAATTGAAGTACTTGTATGGAATATTTAAAGTATTAATTCTTCCAATTTTCATAGTTTCAATACTTTTCTAGAAATAAAAACAACTTTGACAATGACAGCCGATAAAAACATGACTGAGTGACATTACACCAGCTGATACCACAGAGTACTAAAGGTTGCTCAAATCATCTTTGTGTTTATGGTTTGGGGGTGTCGTACACGAATTAAAGTGTGCCTTAATTTTTATTTGCAAATATCCGACAAACGAACTGACGAGTGATGAAAGGGTAGAAAGTTGTCAAGTTAATATTGATCGTAGTCCAAAGAGTCAGAAGCACCTCATGGTTCGTTGATTACGTTGCTTGCCAAAAAGAAAATAGAAAAAAAAGAGTGTGTATTGTTTCCATACCCTAGTAGTTTTGCCTAGACGAGTCATTTGGACCATAACCATATGGGCATTTGTCACAACCTTCTAATAAAACGGTTTCCCATCTCATCCAATTTGTACCCTATGCCATTATTTAAGTGTTCATCTTTAGGTACAAAAATAATAACACAAATCACAATTAAAAGCGATTTATTTGAAAACGCATAAGTAAACAGATTACAAAACATTAACACTTAAACTAATAAAATTAACCCAGAACAGATTAGATTAGAAATAATACTAATAAGGACCTTAAGATTTCAACATAACATTTTTTTTTATTTCAAAATTATAATAAAATTCACACAACATTTTGCAGACATACACACATACGCTTTACTGAATGGTATCTAAACATATCACATACATAGGATTCAAATAATTCACATACCACTATTATCGTTATATTACACGGTGTTAATGTTACTAAAATAAAGTTCTATTAGGATTTTATTGTAATTTTGAGCTACAACGTAATTAAGAATACTACAAGACTCTTTACATGTTACGATTCGCTATGATGATTTTTTATTAAATTTCTCGATAAAAATCCTATATATTTCTACTAATCTGTTCTGCGAGCTATTGGCAGTGATTTAAGGATGTAGCTGCTGCGGGATGCTCACATGCTTCGCCGAGGGGTACGGAGAAATAGAGCGACATCTCTGAAAAACATTACATATACTTTTAATATAATAGGTATGAATCAATCAATCATTTTGTCTACTTAGGGCTTGCAAAAGCTTCGGTTAACTGTAACTAAGCCTATGCCAAAAATGGAGAACTTTGAGACGTGCAGGTTTCCTCATAATGTTTTCCTTGTGTCCACAAAAGTCGTGAAAAAAATGTTTTAATTCTGCAGGTACGTGCATGTTACAGGTGTAGTTGTTTACGCATTGTGTACAGAAGCGTAGTTACTGTCGTATAAGCCGTAACAATGATAGAGGGGGCCCTTAGCTATAGGGGCCCCGAATGTGTGTAAGCAGAAATTCGTAATATTATATTATCCACAATTTCAATAAACCTTTTTGGGGAATACTTCCTGGAAAAAACTTAACATAAAAAGTACCATACGTGTGAAATCTTTGGGCCTCTAAAATACTCTTTGGGCACCCCCAATAAATTTGGATATAGGGCCATTTAAGGGAATACTTCGCCACTGATTGTGTACCATTCTGACAACTATAACGACTAACCTTGACGTCCCCGTAGCCTAGTTGGTAGTGGCCCTGCCTGCGAAGCGAGGGATCCCGGGGCAGATATTTGTGTGACAGATAAATGTTTGTTCTCGGGTCATTTATAGTGATGTGTTATTAGTGTTGTCCATGTCACCCGCGACACGGAATACTACTGCGTGGGTATGAGTGTTAGCGTTTATTACCTCTCTATAATCAGCTTCAGCGATAACCGGCGTGCGAGTCTCAACACGCTTCAGGGGTGTCTCGTCTAAATCGTGGACCACTTTGTATACCTCCGAGTGCTGGAGATGATCCAGAGTTACGGGCGGCTTTTCGTATTTCATAAAGTTGATCCTAAACACGAAATATCTAGTTATTTCACTGTGTATGAGTTTTTGAAGTCTTGGAGAGATTTGTCTGTGTGGACTGTAAAGATTCTCATTGTTGTAACAGCGTTTTGTCGATTATTTAGCAGGCTATATTAAACTTTTCAATCTAACGTATCGTTATCTAGCTTAAATGTGTAAACCAGAATGCAATCAAATTCGTTTATTAACGAGTTAACTAAATTCGATGAAAGCAACTTACTATCATAATTATATTTTCAGTTCTAAAATATGAAACACAAAAAGTAGAATAAAATATTATTAAACATAAATTTAATAATAATGAAAAACAAAATTGAGGCATTCGTATTTTAAATTAACTAAGTTCTATGTTTTTTTAATGACATCGATGTTAACTGAATTAAAATGTCATCGCATGAGAAAAATCATGATATCTATTAATTATATATTATGTACCATTAAATAATAAAATCTAAATGTTCATACTTTTATTATTATGTGTGAGGTGAATTACATACTAAAAGAACAATGTATGTATGTTGTATAATTGTGAAAAGTCGCTATAATGTTGCAAAAACCAAACCATGACAACACTGGGTTAGTTACCATAGACAAGAAGGCATAAGTACAGAGTACTTAAAATCTGATGTACTTTTAAAATTCAAGAATTAAAAATAAAATTCGTTAAATAAATTACTCGTAATTATGCCTATTCTTGTATACGAAACTCACTTCTATTCTTTGGTAATAAGGTTTAACATGGGTATCATATAGGGCGTGGAAATCCACCAAGTGGCAGTTCGATTC
Organism: Lerema accius; assembly: GCA_001278395.1. Classification (NCBI taxonomy): domain Eukaryota; kingdom Metazoa; phylum Arthropoda; class Insecta; order Lepidoptera; family Hesperiidae; genus Lerema; species Lerema accius. The sequence continues at coordinate 19,555 of LGAG01000127.1, forward strand.
TCTGGAAAAGATTATTTAACCTCAATAAACTTTAATACAATATTATTTTAATTAAAATAAAAAAGTTAGTAACGATATTTCAGGTACTTATTGGGTTTTAAATCATTATTCAGGATAGAAGTAACTGGCTGGAATTTTATTTTCAATTTTTTTTTATATTTATGTCTATTTGAAACAAAAGCACTTTAACTTGTCTGTAGTTCACTCAAAAAAAAATTTTTTTTTTCTTTTTTATCCCCGCTAAATAATCTGTATTATTATACAGTTGCTATATACCTATATTTCCTACAGTGAGGATTCTTGGTGTCGCCCCACGGCCAGATCTTGTTCCAGTGCTCGATCTGCCACCGCACATGCAAACAAACAAACAAACAAACATGAGCACTCGCAAACACAACACAAGTTAATGTACAGCAAACATCATCGCAACTATCGTGTTGGAATAATGATTTTTGGCATAGATTAATAAAGACAGTATTATTTATTATACTCAAGTTTTTTAAAGTCAAAATGAGCCTTGTATTTTAATTAAGATGCAAAACTAAGTTAACAATTTAAATTTCAATCAAAATCTGGTCTCGTTTCCTCAAAATTACCGCACTTATTGTGATTTTTTATCCGGACTATATGAGATTTTTTATCCGGAATTAATTTTCCAATAACTGACCCAAACGGTTTAGTGTTTTATAAATAAAAAGTCGTAGTACAAAGATTAAAGTCTACTATGACGATAGATAAAACACGTTATCAAAATATTCTATATTCTCTTGTCTAAATTACTTGAAATAATAATACTGCTGTTCCAAATATTTTCCTTTAATATTTTTTTTAATTTCCCGCCCATATTAAATTTTCTATTTTAACGTCATCACTTATTTAACTTTTTTTTATTTCCAATTTCCACATTTGACATATTTGTTTTCCCGCGCTTACTTTTTCATTATCTGGATATCCGCCCTCAAGTGTAGAGCCTTGAGTGTTGCCATTATGTATGTAGCAAACCATAGAATAATTCACACTGGCACTTACATTGAATTACGTAGTCGATCCATAGAATTATATGATACCTTATAATTTATTTTATTTTTGCATGATAATCAATTCCATCTTTTTCCTGTTAATTTTATTTGACGGAAATTTTAAATATTTAAATATTGGAAAGAACGTTTTAAAATATTGCGTAGTACAAACATTTAAGTGTAGAAAAACATAAGGAAACATACCTAGTTAAGTTGTGGACAATATTTATACATAATACAAGTATTTCCTGTATACAGTAGAAATAATAAAATATATTACAATTTACAAAAGTTTTTACATATTTTCTAACATTTTTGTAAAATGAAAAATGTCATGCCAATATGCGTATGAGTGAAAATGACAAACCTTTCATCATATGGTAGAAGAACACTTTCGAATGTCGCCCTAAAAATATTAACATTTTAAATATTTTACGTAATTATAATATAATAACTACTAAACAATTCAAATTATCTATAAATTTCTTTATTATGATTAGAATAAAAGTAAAGAAAAATGAATTGCAATTTTTTCGTATTTTTTGTCGATTGAAAAATATGAGCAAATGACATACTATGTCAAAAACTAACATATTTTAACAAAATCAATTATGATAATTAAACAAAACAACATTAAAATTAAAACCATTATCATCACTTACATTTTCATACCGCGAAATCAACGCA
>LGAG01000127.1:27871-42621 GCA_001278395.1 Lerema accius
ATCAACGAATAAAAAAATATTTAAGGGAACCTTTGATGATCACATTTACGTAACAGATTTTATTTCAATTAAATTTTTTGCGTTCACATTCAGAGCCTTCACTACCTACCATAATTTTGACTTTAATTTATTAACCTGAACCTCAAACTAAACTAATATCTAATTTACATCTCCCTTACAACTCCATTAACCTACGATCACACGTATTATACCTCGTTTTTTTCGTCGTGATATAAAAGGTAAACAATCTTACAGTGTCTTTTTTATGTAATTATCGATTTAAAAATACGACAGACACAAATAAAAAAAACTAAAGAATAAACAATAATTTAATGTTAAAATAAATTTCTTTATACTTCTAAATATTTTTTAACTTAATGAAATAAATAAAAGCTGTGCCAAGATTGTTTACCTTTTAAATCACGACGAAAAAAACGAGGTATAGTAACACATTCTCCCTCTTACCCCCCAAATCAAGGGTCTAAAGTAAAGCTCAAAAAATCTCAAATGTCGTCTGATGACTGACCTGATGACTAAGTTGGGTGATCTGCTTGGCGACCAAGTCCAGGGTCTGTTGAATGACACACGGCAGCTGCGCCAATGCTGCTATCTGAGCTCTCATCTGATTCAGTTGCTGCTCCAAGGTTGCGTTGGGATCTAGTACAGAACATTGTAGGTTAATTATGCTGTCGATATGATGTAATAAGTCCTTTGAAAAATTCCCGGATCTATAGTAGAGCCATTACAAACGTGCAGACTACGTCATCAATCATTTTATCATATCTCTCGTTCACACTTATAGGTATATTGGAACTCTCGCTGGAATGTGGGAGCGAGAGTTCCGATATACTTATAGGTGTGAACGAGAGATATGATAAAATGATTGATGACGTAGTCTGCACGTTTGTAATGGCCCAGATATAGTAAAGAAAACTTTTGGTTATGCTGTTGATATGACGTAAAATGTCCTTTGAAATATTCAACGTCACCATATTTTTAGCCTGCTAGAGTAGAAAAATATTTTTATTATGCATACGTAAGCGATACCCCGTTTAATTTTACATTACATGTTTTCTTACTATATACTCTTAGTTTAATACTAGAAACCCTACTAATATTATAAATGCGAAAGTAACTCTGTCTGTCTGTTACGCTTTCATGCCTAAACCACTGAACCGATTTTGATGAAATTCGGTATGAAGATAGAATTGAACTTAGGAAAGGACATAGAATACTTTTTATCGCGATATAACCGAATCCCACGCGAAGCCGTGCGCGGAAAGCTAGTTATTTATAAATTTATAATAAACTGCAGGTAATATATTTTTTTGACAGTTGACAGCAATTACAATGTCATATTGCCCACGCCGCTCCAGCATTTACCAGGAATGTTTAACTTACAACCATACCGAAAGAAACCTAAAAGTATTCTCATATCTAAGCAGCACCTAAAAAGTCTGACTTCACATTTCAATTCAAATATTCAAAACTCTCTTACTTACCAACCATCTTCTGCACATTCTGCAGTAATTGCTGCGCTGCTCGATCTCCCTCCATCTCTTCTGCGATCTCCTCAGACTTTTCTAGAATCTCGTCGAAGTCCAACTCTTGTTGAACTTCTTCGTTATCTTCTAGCAGTTGTGGTGGAGGTGATGGTGCTTCTTGCTCTGGAGGTGGAGGTAGAGGTATTCCTGATGATGAAATACACTTGTTGTTAACAAGATCAAAGTCATCTTCTTAATATATAAAAATACTAGCAAGCCAAGCGCCTGTGTAATTTTCCCGTTTTCACAATATTTTTATTGCTGCTCCTCTTCTATTTTTAGCGTGATGTTATAATCCTATAAACCTTCCTAGATAAATGGACTATCTTACACTAAAATAATTTTTCAAATCGGTCCAGTAGTTCCTGAGATTAGCGCGTCCAAACAAACTCTTCAGCTTTATATTATTAGTATAGATAAAACTACGGTTTATACCTGTATCCTCTAGATCAGGTACTTCGCTCTCAGGCAATGGATCGACAGCTTCCAAGAACTCGGGACCTTCCTCAGGGATGAGGATCGGTTCTTCTGGCTCCACTGGTGGCGCTCCAGCAAGTGACTCTGGTTGTGGCTGCTCCCAAGGAAGGGGACCTGTGTCGAAGTCCTGAGGAAGAGATGATGAAATAATAGATTGACTTTATTGACCAAAATATTAAATTCAAAAAATTTAAATTCATTTCATCTTAGGAACTAATAGGTTACTTAACAAGCTGTTACACACGTTATGATAAATTGTAGTTTTATTTTATTTAGTTTAACTGTTATGTTTAGTGACTCAAGTTTTTATTACCAACAGGAAGGTAATGTTTTTGGGTAAAAAAGTACTTACTTCTGGTTTATAATCAGGGGCGATCTTAGGTTTTGGCTGTTTCACGATCTTTACTTTGTATGGCTCCTGAAAAAAAAAATATTCGCTAGAAAAAAATGATGAAATAAAAAAATTATCCATATTATTATGTTGATAAACAACAAATGAATGCTATAGTTTATAATTATTTTTTGAATATATACAGTCAGACAAAAATAATTTAATATTATTTTAGAATTAAAAAAAAAACAAAAATAAACGATATCAGAGCCTACCCGTATTTAAAAAAAAATGTAAATGTTAAAACTAACAAAGCCTACCTATTTAAAAAAAGAATCAATGTACCGATTGAACAATTTCATTATAAATAGAAACGACAAATGTATTTTTAAGTTGGCAACACTGATTGAATACCAATACGCCTGCATAACACATAAGACCTTATACGTCATATCTAAAATTTAATATATTTCCATACGAATTTGCTATAAATAATATTTGTACGATAATAGATTCTCAATTGCAGTCTATAAATAATGATGATTACGTATGATTTGGAGATGAGAGATTAGATTTATTACCGTGTTAGCTATTTTAAAACACGTCATGTAAATACGATTGGATAAGTATACATCGTTTTTTTCGTCGTGATTTAAAAAGTAAACAATCTTACAGTGTCTTTTTATTGTAATTATCTTTTTATTGTAATTAATGTATTAAAAAAGTAAAACAATAAACTATATTTTAATGTTAAAATAAATAGTATACTTCTAAATTTTTTTTATAGTGAAATAAATAAAAGTAGTGCCAAGATTGTTTACTTTTTAAATCACGACGAAAAAAACGAACAGTAATGAGTACCTGCCTAATTATCAATAAAAAATATTGAATTACCAAATAGACTAACTTTAAAAGATAAATGAAATAGGTCACTAGATAAGTTAAGTGAGATATTAGTTCCTAAGACGAAATAAATGATTTGAATTTGATATCTGGAGTGCCGAGAAGTAATTGAAATACTCATTGAAAAAAGCGTTAAAAGTTCAAAATGTACTGCACGAATTTTCTAGCTACTGCTGCCGAAAGTGTAGGAACTTTTATAAAATTTGTTAAGAATCAGTAACTAATATTTAATGTTTTGAGAAATAAGGGATATATAACAAATTGTAGTAGTTACTAGCTATTAAATAGTCATGAAATTATGTCACAAACTATCAATAAATCACCTAAGTCTTAGTACACATCATGTGTTATTAAAAATTCAAAGGAAAATATAAAATTTTAACGTTGGCAACACGGAAAGAACCTGGATAATAAATAATTTAAAATATCTCAACATAAAAAAATTGTGTATTTTAATTAGTAATTTAAATTGTTTTTCTTTTGTTTCATTTGGATTTACAAGGTCAAAGTTTAAGCTAAAGAAAATCTTTATAATAATCGACTAGAGCTCTGAAAATATTTGATGGTATTTTTTTTTATTAAAACTATAACTTCGCCTGCCGGATCGGCTTGTACGTAATAAAAAATAATTTAGAATATTATTTCAGAATCCATAAAAATACTAACAAAATGAATCACAATTCAAATATCTACCAAAATGGTAGAATTGCCTTAAAAATTACCAAACACTTACCGCGCTACCACCCACGGGGAAACTCAAAAAATAATGATTTAAATCATTGATTCGATGCCAATAAAATTAGATTATCTTGTCGTCATGTTGATGGATAGATGCCAATTATTTTAAATATAAGACAAATGGCCCATATGACCTTTTGATCAGGAAATAAATGATAAAGACTACAATGTCACCTAGCCAAAATAGGAAATATATAAGTACCCAATACTGAAATAGATTTAAGGTTTCGTAATATTTAATTTCATTTAACTTTCACTACTATTAGTAAACTTAATTATTATAATCGCGCAATGTTAGAAAGAGAGGCGATAGTTAGGTGATTTTTCAAGTATGTATTACATTACATAACGCAATTTTTAAAGACGGTTAAAGTCATTTAACTAGGATTTTCTGTAAAGAATTAAAAATATAATCGATTCAATTATGCCATGGGGCTTAAAAAAAATTAAATTTATTTTTATTGCGTCTAAGATTCTTTTTCGAAATTCAAAATCATTATAATATTGCGCGTTATTTTTAAAAGTGGAAGCTTCCTTACAATCGTTGTGTATTGAAAGTCGATGAAAAAACGACAGTAAAAAGAGACAGACACATAAATTACGTGGGAGAAAATGAGATAGAAACCATTATACAGTGTTTCTATTTGGCTACTAGATGGCAGCACGGAAGATTCGTACTAGTGACATCTATTATCATGTTAGTAGTACTATTTTGTCAAGTATCGAATACTGTTTTGAGCAGTGACATCTATTAATAAAACCTTAAGTAAATTGGAAATGGTATGAGTAAATTGTTTCAAACTGTGATAATAGATGGCGCTGTAAGTTTTACAAAATGTCACTTGGTGTTTTGTACGTCTTATTACATGCGTTTCATTATCTTGAAGCTTATTTTTGAAGGTTTCAAATCTACCACGTGTGAATTTCACATAATGCTTTTGGTACTCTGTTTTTTGTTCTTTGAAATGGAGAATATGGGAAAGGAATTTAAAAAACAACTAACCTTTTCAACCTCTTCTTCTTCTACAAATCTATAGTATCCATATTTGGGTCTCGGCGGCGGTCGCTTCGGCTTCTGCAAGAAGGTTGTCCACTTCTTCTCTTCTTTTTTCTTCTGTTCCTTTACTCTCAGTACTTCTTCGTTCAATGCCTTCAGTACTTCTGAGTCTTTGAGCGACTCTATGACTGGTTTTATCTTTTGGAAGTCGACACTGGAATCGTCATCGCGATGCATATGGACGGAGAGTACTCGTGCTAAACTGCTTCCAACCATTTATGTGTAAAAAGTTGTATTAGTATCTGTTTTGTATGTTTTAATATCTATGTTGTCTGTTTCTAGAGTACGGGTACCCAAGAAATAAAACAGGTCCCTATTACTAAGGCTCCGCTTGTCAATCCGTCCGTCTGTCTGTCTGTCTGTCTGTTTGTTCGTCTGTCTGTCATCAGGCTGTATCTCATGAACTGTGATAGTTAGACGCTTGTAATTATCATAAATGATGTATTTTTGTAGCCGCTATAACAACAAATACTAAAAAGCGGAATGTAATGAATATTAAAAGTTACTTCCATATAATAAACGCGTATGAAGATTGTTATTATTATATGAGAATAAAAAATACGTTCTATATTTGGTATATTTTCAACTAATTGTAATGGCAATACAAAAAATGAAACAATATTGAATTATGGAACTAATTATGGTCATGTACAGATCAGTGCCAATAGATGTCGCTATAATACATCATTGCCAAAACTAATCGTTACCTATAAATGAATGACACTAGATGGCGTTGTAATAAATAACAAGTCTATGGAACATTCACAGATAATAAATTAAAATGTAAATGAGCATGGTGTTGAAATGTTCTGTGTGATTTAAAAATAAAACTTTATTGAAAATGTATGCTGATAAATGGTTGAAAATGCAGTCGATAAAACGTAATACAATCCGCCATTAATGAAAACGACAATGGACTAACGAAAATGTTTGTCATTTATTTTTCTAATTAATGACAATTATACAATGATTATACACTGTCCTGCAAAACTAAGTATCACACTTTAAAAATTGCAATAAATTTTTAAGTATATAAAATAATATAATATCGAAATAAAAATCACTCGAAAAACAGTTTAATTTAGTATATAAAACCTTCTAAGTTGATAATCTTCTTTTGAGAGATAGCTGAAAAAGAAGTCATGAACAAAGATAAGTTTTTTTTAAATAAGCTTTAAAACTGTGATACCGTACTTAGTTTTGCAGATCAGTGTATTCAATTCATAGGATTTCATAGAAATTATACTTAAACTTGAGTTTACTTTAACAGAAGTTTTGTCAGGGCAAGTTACAATTGAATTAAAGTAAAATATATTAGACTTACCCCATTACATGGGCCTCTCTTAACATCTCCGCTTCTCCTGATATTAATTCTGCTATTTTCTCATCTGGCAACCCTGGTTTCCCTAGAGCCTCTGCAAAAAAAAAAATAAGTAGGCACAACTTTTTTAATGCTATTGTTTTGTGCCAGATGTATTTTTTTATTCGAGCTTTAATTATTTTGATAAAACAATAGGTATTTGACTTATTATAATACTAATTTTTATTTGTGAATGTGGAAAACTGGTTAGACATAAATTAAGCCTAAATATTGAGAAAAGTCATTGCAAGCGGTGTTTAAATAAGTTTTACTTTTTTATAAAAAAAAAATTAAATAATAATCATAAGTTTCGGTACATTTTTAGCAATAATATGCACGTACAATATAATATGACATTGTTTGAGGGCCAAGAAGTGTTTAAAACTTTTTTAATTTGTGTTACAAGTATATTAAAAAAAATAAGTAAACATACTTAAAAAAATAAATATAAACAAAAAATAAAATAAAAATGAAATTTTGTTTTTAGTATTATTTTTATTTCAGTAAAATTGTCTTCGAGGTAAACTATAAATTTAGTTTTAATTTCAGTGTAAATTGCAAGTTGGAATTATTTATTAAAACAATACGTCTTCGAAAAAAAAATATTAAAATGAGTAAACATACTGGCAACTTCGGGTTCAATGACCGCTTCCTCCAACCCATCGACAATTCCCTGATGTGTGCCAATAATCTCTCCTGTATCCGTCATATACACTCGTTTACTGTCCTGAGCTTGCATAGGTTCCTGGAATGTCAAATAACCAATCATCAACTAAGCTAGGGATTCCAAGTCGATATAGATGTCGAAATCGATTTGACATGGATCGATATTAAAGAAAATTTTTGGCGTCACCGAGGTCTAAAATTTGACGGTTATAATTTGAAAAAAAAAACGGTAATTAAGTTAACTGAACAGTATGAAATAATGGATAAGAGACCTACAATTTATTTTAAGATCGGTGACAGTATAGCCGCCGTATAGGGTATACAGTTTGATAGATGTGAAATTAGTACATTTTGGAACAGGTGTCCTAATCTAACCAGCCAATCCATAAAGTTCAATGACCTGTGATTAAAACGCCAATTAAGAAACTTAAAAGGTCAATAATTAAAGGCCATATTGCTGGAATTAATTAACAATGTTATTAAAAATTACTACCTGTATTATTGGAACACTCGCCATTTGTTTTCTCCTCGCAATTTCTTCAGGATCAAATTTGACTGGTCTATATAAAGCCATGGGGTCTTCTTTCGGCTCCTCAATTCTTACTACCTTAGTTACTCCATTACTTGATGGAGCATTAGTAGTTTCCTGAACAATCTTATCATCCTTGCCATTTTGTACACTTTCGATTGTTTCATTCGCTGCTGTGTTTACTCTTGTTTGTACTTCATCTCTTTTTACCTCTTCTGAATATGATTCTGAGGTTTGATTAATATTTTCACTTACTCCATTCTCTATTTTTGTTTCAACAGTTTTGTCAATTCCATTTGAGTTACCATTTTGTGTGCTAGCTTCTACTTCAATTATTTGAACTCTGTCATCGTTATTCGTTTTACCATTGTGAGAATTTCCATTAGGTTCTTCTATTGTTACGTTATTAGAGAGTTCATTTATATCTTTATCGTTATTTTGAACTTGCTTTTCGATTTCTTTCCATTCTTTATCATAACTCTCTTTAATTTCCTTCACATCTTCTTTAAGTGAGCCATTGCTACTAATCTTCGATGATACTGTTTTATGTTCGACTTTTGAAGAAGTTATCACTTTAGAAGACGTTTTAACTTCTTTCTTAGCCTCGATACCAACTTCTTCTTTATATTCTTCAATGCTTTTAAGAGTTTGGTCGATGGCAGACGCAAGTAGAGATGATTTCCTCTCAATCTCCATTATTTCTTCCTAAATATAAAATTTTAAATTACATATAGGCAATTATAGACAATATTTTCGTTTAAATAATTGAAAAACATATAAAAACAATAGGATGTGTGTATAAGCGCAATAATAATATGTACTTATGAATTATGAAGTAATTGTTTATTACAAAAATTTACAATAAATTACATACCATTGCCCTAATTCCCTTAAATACGTTTCTTTTATCTACCTAAAACTTTCATAAAGCCTGAATTCGTTGTCACTGAAGAATGGTTGCTTACTTTCGATGCTTCAAGCCAACTGGCACGTGCTTTCGTAGCAGCGCCAAGTCCTAGCGTTGGCCCCATTGTTATTTATTTTAAAATCGTAATTTATTTCGTCACTGCCCCAACCCAATTCATAAAGAATAAAACAGAACAATACTTTGTATGATAGATGTTTGAGAGTACGTAAATTCTAGCACATGACAATGAAATTCTTATAAAGGATCTTATAAGCACATACCTTGGTAAATTCTGGTCTATCAGATCCGCCTCTTAAACCCGGTTTTATGTATCTCATATTTTTTAATCGGCTAGATCCACCTTGTAATCCAGGCTTTTTGAATTCTGGAGACCCTAACTGACGTCCTGCGGGAGGTGTAGGTAAGGGAGGTTCGTAGATGTAACTCTCAATAGTCGTGTCTATTGTAGGAATTAATTTCTTTTTAACTATATGGGGATCTTCTTCTTCGGGAGGGGTGCAATCTCTGGGAACTGGGGTAGTGCCTCTGCTTTTTGGAAGAGGAATTTCAAGCTTAAACATATATTCGTCAGTGACAGGGGTATCTGGGGGAGGGGTTACGGAGTCGGAGTCATTAGTAGCAGGTTTTTCTGATGACACTTCTTTTTGTTTCACAGAGCTTACTTCTTTTGAAATTACTTCTTTTTGCACTTCTTGTTGGGAGACTTTTTGAGTTTCAATGGATGTTTGTTCTACGGTTTTTTCAACGTGCTTCTTAGCTGAAACTGAGGTTTCTTCAAAGGAGACTTCTTTAGCTGATTTAACTTGCAACGATTCCTCTTTAATGGACGTAGCTTGTTCGACATGTGACTTTTGAACCGATTCTTGCTGAGTTTCAGTGTTTATAGTTATTGCGTTGGCTTCGTAGCTTTGGTCAATAGACTGCTGAACTAAAGCAGCTTGGTAATGCTCTGTATCAGTTTCATTAAGCCCTTCAATGGCTACTTCAGTTTTCTCAATCACTTGCACTGGCACTTCCTCTACTTCTTCAGCTTTAATAGTTTTCTCCACTTTCGTTTCACCGATAGATTTCATTGAAGCTACTTGCGATACATCTATATATTCCCTATTCTCTTGCACAGCTGTTTCTACACCAACTATTGACTCATATATCTTATGATCAGCAACATCACGTTTATGCAAGGCAAGTTCTACTTCTGATATGACGACGACCGGTTCTTCTACCTCTGCAGGCACTAATTTAACTATCTTCAGTTCAGCGGAAGCTTCATCATACGTCTTTCCTAGCTTAACCGGTACTGACGTAGCTGCAGCTACATCTGTAGCCTTATTCTCTACTACTGTTTCGGCAGCCTGCGTAACAGTCGCTTCTTCAACTTTGAATTCTTCATGTTTAATTTCTTCTATACTTACCTCAGATGCTTCTGCTACAGTCTTCGCCACCGTCTCCACGGTTTCTTTAGCTTGCAAAGCTTTTGGTTGACTTATTTCTAACGCTTCTGTTTTTACTTCTTCTACATAAGCCTCGGTTGATTCGGCTACAGATTTTGCACTTGCTTCGTAAACAACTTCAAGAGTTTTTGCGGGTGGTTCCTTGATTGTAAGTACTTCATTCTTTACTTCTTCTATAGATACTTCGGAAGACTCAGCTATATCTGTTGCAGACATTTCAATCATAGTAGTAGCTTGTCGTGTTTGAACCGACTTTATGTCTTCAACGATTTGAATTGGCTGTATAACTTCTACTGATTTTTGTTCGATTTCTTGAGCTCTTTGTATTACTGTTTCGGCTAATTCTTCTTTTCTAACAGAGCTTTCCATTGCGACGCGGTCAATTCTTGAGCTCTCCATACTTTCCTGAGTCATAAAAGTCTCAGTTTTCTCCGTAGTTACTTCTTCAATAATGGCTTCTGGATTTGTATAGACATGTGATTCGACTATTGCGACGTACATGATTTTACCATCCTCAGTTTGAGGTACTGGTGTCTTTAACTCGCGAGTTTCATGTCGTCTCTCCATTTTTTTTGACTCATAACTTTGTAAGCTTGATGTTTCAGTTTGTTCTATTTCAGTTATTTCATGCAATTGTTTGCCAACCTTAGAAGCTATTTCTTGGGGTTCACTTTCCCTGGTAGACCGTTCTTGAGCTTTACTACGACTTCTAGAACGCGTGCGTCTTTGGACCATAGTCTTGTCAGTTTCTTCTATGCCAGCTTTGGTTTGGAATTCGGTTATCACTGCACCTAATTTATCTATCAACTCTGCAGATTTCCGTTCTGCCATCTGTGCCATCTCAGCGCCCGTTTTACGTCTAGTTTCTATAAATTCCTCGTCTTCGAAATATTCTTCGTCATAATCTTCATTTATTAGTTCTTTCTCTACTCTCCTTTCTTGTTTTTCTTGCTTAATAACTTCATCAGCCAACATCACTTTCTTTTCTGCGACGTTAATTTTTTGCTCTTGAGCCATTATTGTTTCTTCTCTTTTTTCGACTCTTTCTTCTACTTTCTGAGCCTCGCTTTCCGTTTTAATTTTGCTTTCTTTCAACTCAAGTTCGCCTCTACCTGCAGTTTGCTTTTCATATACTACTTGCTCTTTTTTAATTACTTCCTTTTCATCTCTATATTCAGATACGTCCTTCGCTTTTTCTTTCTTAACCTTTTCTTGGACAACCTTTTCTTTATCTTCAGTAAACACAGGCTCTGTTAAAATAAACCTCGATAAGGCAACCATCACGTCGGTTAAATGGAGAAAGAATGTCTTCAATAATAAATTGTATTGATACGAGGAATGAGTACTGCCTCGTAATTTGGGGATAGTCTGCAACCCTATGGTGTACGCTCGCTGTTCTGCTGATTGTTTGGATGCAGACACTTTTGTGTCATTTATTTGTTTCCCTGTTTCTGATTTAACTTCTTTTTGGTACTTCACCTCACTATGTGACTCTTTTTTATCTATTTTTAAACTTTCGCCGGATTGTTTTCTCTCGGCATTCTTTCTTTCCTCAACTTCTGATGCAAACATTTCTTTCTTTTGTCTCACGGTTCCAGCTTCAATTGTTTCTTCTATTTCTTGTTTAGTTGACAATTTTCTTTCTTCTACCAAAGCATCTTCTTGAGTCATACTTTCAAACTTCTCAACTCCTTGCTTAACGGGTTTCCTAACACTTTTTTTTATAATTTCATCTGTAGTTTTATCTATTAACTCAACTAATTCTGTAACAACTTCAGTGTCCTGTTTAACTTCAATTTTGGATTCTTGCGCTTCCTGTTTTGATTCTGATTTTACTTTCATTTCAGCTGTTGTCTCCTTGACCTCAGATTTTTGTACGCTTTCTTGAGATGATATTCCAATTTCGATTTCGCTCTTTATTTCTTGTGCGACAGTTGTGGCTTTTAAAATACTCTCTTCAACAATTTCCGAAGCAGTCATTTCAATTTTTTCTAAGTCTATTTCTTTTTTCATCGTCTTCATAAATTCAGCATCTTCTCTGATTTCCTTCTCTTTCATCTCTCTTTGAGTGAGTTTGGTTTCTCTTCTATCCTCCTTAATCTCCACCTCTTCTTTAAACTCGACAGATTTTTCATAGCTACTTTCTTGAAGTAGTTTCTTAATCTTTTTACCTTCAGGATCATATTGCTGTGAAACGGGTAATTTATATTTCCTTTCCGGGGGTAAATCGGGTTTAATTTGGAGTATATCATCAACCTCGGGTTTGGGGAAGTTATCTTTATAGTTAGGGTTTAAGATAATAGGGTCTTCGAGTGGTGGGACATCTATGGGTTCAGTGGAGAAGGGTCTGTACGGTTTGGTGGGTTGTAGGAAGGGCGAGGCGGTGAGGGAACGACTGTCAAGGGGAGGGGGGACGTCGATAAACTCTGCTACTTTGAACGGTACCTCAGTGGGTTCCGATAGCTGGTCGGAATCTTCCTGGTCTATCGGCTCGTAAATCGGCTCGAAGTCGTCGAGCACCGGGTCGTAAAGGCCGCTGTGGACAATTGTATATTTAAAACTATAGTAGAGTCATTACAAACGTGCAGACTACGTCATCAATCATTTTATCATATCTCTCGTTCACACTTATAGGTATATCGGAACTCTCGCTTGAATGTGGTATATATATATATACATATATATATATATATGTATTTTCTAAGTTATTCATAGAAAAAACTAAAACCCCGCCAGCTGTATACTGGGGGCAGTTTTTTTTAATTTATTTATTTATAGCCTTTTTATCTTTTTTTTTTATTTATATCCCACATTCCAGGCAAATCCAATGACTCCCCATAATATTCAATACCCTATAGCAGTCAGGTAAAAACAGTGTAAATAATCACGAAAGAATAATCCTATAAGAAGTATCAAATATTCATTAAATTCTTTCAACGCATTAAGTTGTTTAACTCAATTAATATTGATCAACTTATAATATCCGACTAGTAAATATTTAAGTAATAATTACATTATAATCATCGACATAGTACTTGTAGATCATTAAAGAAATCAAAGATACTTGGCTCTGATTTTCAATGGACATTTTGTTTTTTAAGTTCTTAATTAGAAGCCAAATAATATTCCAAAATCTTATTTAGGTACTTGACTATTCATAAATCATGAAAAAAAAAACTGATTTTTTTTTTCAACTAATTAAAAAACACTTCAAAATTCTAGACTTCACTTGTTTTTCAAACTTTCACAGGTTAATTTAAAACTTAAAAACGGTTAAAAACCACAGATAATTGAAAACAGCACACACTTGTCACAATCACCACAGAAAACGAAAAAGATAAATAATAAAATGCTCACTGATTTTTATAGACCAAATAAAACTTCATTTTGTCATTTGTTCGTTATTTTTTTTTAATTCGAATCGTTATTTACGAAACAAAGGTGTAATTGTAAATGAATTAAACGTATAGAAATACTATTAGTACTATTTTTGGTGTTTATTCAACCCTGACATTGACTAAAATTAATACAATAAAAATTAGGGATCCTTAGAAAATTTAACGAAATTATATGCGATTACGAGTTTAAAATACTCCAAAATGTTTGTCTTATAACATTTTATACGATTATGTACCTATTAATGGCTCAACAACATAATTTAGGTAAGTTTTTCAACTTTAGGCCCCTTCTTATTGATAATACAGGCATCTATACCTCGCTTTTTCGTCGTAATTTAAAAAGTAAACAATCTTGGGACTACTTTTATTTATTTCATTAATTAAAAAAAAATATTTAGAAGTATACAGAAGTTTATTTTAACATTAAATTATTGTTTATTCTTTTATTTTTATTAATTTGTGTCTGTTTTATTTTTAAATCTAAATTTGTTTCAAAGACAGCGTATACATATTTTTTGGCCTGTGTTATTTAAACTCTTATTCAGCAAAAATAAATTCTCTTTATGCCATTATTTTTTAACATAATAAAAAACTAGGTAAATATGAACGGAACCCAAACTTTAATTATTCTAGTCATTGCATCAACAAGTTGGCATTTCACCTTCCTTTTAGTTTAGCCACTGGTCCACTTGGCACTGCTTGTCAATCAATGATCGATATTAAGATCGATAGAAACTAACTATACGTAGTACACTTACAACTAATTTCATTCAAAGTTGTTTTCATTTTCGGTCTGTTCTAAACGTTAAAATTACTAATCTTTTCCGGATCCAATCAAGTAAGTAGATACCGGATAGGATGCATTCAAGTGCTAGGTACGTAACGCAATTTTTGAAGAAGATTTTTGGCCCCCCTTGTTATTCTGTAACCTCCCCCATCCCTAAACGTTACATTACGTATGAGCATATTTACCTAAAAATTTTGTCATTTTCCCGACTTAAAAGAATTATATTTTCTAGACTTTTTTAGTAATAAAAAATAACAATGTTACGTAACGCGTTGTTTGACCCTCTCCCCCCTGTGTAACGCATCATAACATTTTACAAGACCCCCCTTGAAAATTAGTATGTAATACTTGAACGATCCCTGAGCAGTGATAGCCTAGTGGTTTGGACGTTGGTCTCCTGAACGAGAGTTCCTGAGTTCAAACCCCACGCACCTCTAATTTAAAAAGTTATGTGCGTATTACATACTAATTTTTACTTGCTATGATGAAGGAAAAACCTGCACTCCTGACAGTTGTCATACAGTTGTCAAAGCTGTGTGTAGTCTGACAATCACTCGGTCAGCGTGCTGGACTATGACCTG
>LGAG01000127.1:85613-104007 GCA_001278395.1 Lerema accius
ACATTTCTAGCTTCAACATTGGCAAATTTTCATATAACGCTTCATCCCCTTTTTCGCCAAAAAAATTTTAAAGTGACAATTTCCAAAAATCCGTTCTTAGAGCTCCCCTACACTTTATAAGGAACCTCTGTACCAAGTTTCACTTTTCTAGGACTGCCGATGTCATTGTTATTAGGGATGACATTTACCCCCTTAGGGGTTGATTAAAAAAAATTGGTAAATTAGGTTTTTCATCCCTTTCAACTATGAACCTAAACACGAATTTTCAAATCTTAGCCTTAAAATTTGGTTAATTTTCATATAAACTTTCAACCCTTATTTCCCCTTCTTAGGGGATGATTTTCCAAAAATTTAATAATTCTCACTTCTTAGCTTATTATCGAAAACCTAAATACCAATTTTCACATTGCTTGCTTTTAAATTTGGTTTATTTCCATACAAACTTTCAACCCTTATTTTACCCCCTTAAAAAGTCAATTTCTAAAAATCCGTTCTTAGTACTCCCCAACACTTTATAAGGACCCTCTGTGGCTAGTTTCATGCTTCCAGGTCTACCCGTTTAGGCTGTAGCGTGTCTGTCAGTCAGTTAACATTTTTTTAGGTATGATGATGATGATAATTGATGATGATGATTAACCACTTTAATAATAATAATAATAATAAACGATATCACACTCATACCCCCACAGTAGGATGCCCTGTGTCGCGGGTAGCATGGACAACACTAATAACACATCACTAACACATGACCCGAGAACAAACATTTATCTGTCACATCAATATCTGACCCGGCCGGGGATCGAACCCGGGACCCCTCGCTTCGCAGGCAGGGACACTACCAACTAGGCTACGGGGTTGTCAAAAACTTTCAAAAAGTTAACTGAAAATTATTAAATTTTAGAGAGCCATAATTTCTATTAAAGCTGATGCTAAAAAAACATAGTACTGTATCAAGTACAAAGGAAATTGTTCTAGTTCTTTGGTATTCATTGAATATTGAAATTACCCGTACTGAGATTGAACAATATCTTATAAGATCCCCTTCAGCAGCACAACTAATACTTCTAACAACAAACTTCATTAATTTACCTGAAAAACCTGTCCCATGTTCCATTTCATCATTATCTGACTGTTTATTAACATCAGCCTCATTCGGGCATTCAATTTCAACCTTAACAAAATCAGCTGCGGTCTCTTGCAAGTCCAACACATTGTCAACTACACTGTTCTCAGTAATATCATTATCATCAGTCACTTTGTCAGTATCATCATTGTCATATTCAATTTTAACTATATCTACATTCATTATATTGCTATCATCACTTTCTTCTTTGATCACATCAATTATTATATCTTTGTCAACATCATTTGAATGCACTGTCTCCTCTTGTCTGTCTGTCTGTGCATCTTCATCTTTAATAACAGCTTCATTGTGTGAGTGACACTGGTCAGTTTGTTTATCTGTTGTGTCTAAGCTGACTGGACTGTGGAACTTGTTGATAGATTGTACGAACTCTACTGTTATCTGAAATTAATTCAACTCAAATTAACAAACTCTATATCAGTGAAGAGAAAGCACAAAGAGTATAATGGTGACTCACACATCCATGTCTGTTGAGGATCTGCTGCAGCACCAAGTGTGACCGCAGACTGGTGCTCTTGAAACGCTCACACTCCAGCATCCAACTGGAGCATTTTGGACATACTGAACGAGGCAACCTCACCTCGTCAGACAACTGATCAATGATAACATTCTTTTATATTGATTCTGTATGAAAATGTCACCCTAATAAATATCATGTCAAAATACTTACCATCAAACCTGTTAAAATTTGATATACTTCGCACAATGTACTGTTTTCTTCCATTTTATACATCTCACCTTCTGTCTTGAGACATACCCTGCACACCTGTAGGAGTTAATATTGATATCAACTTCTTAATGTTGTCTTAAAAGGCAGCTCTCAGATTGTGTGCACTCTGCTGAACAACAGAGGAGGCTATGGTGACAGTTGGTTGCTGTTGTTAGTCACTAGACTCCGTACCTTACCGTTTAAGTCACTTCAGCATGATGATTGTATTTTTTACCAGCCTCGGTTATTTAAACAAATTTAAAAAGGAATATTATAATTTTACCTTCACATCTGATGGCTCAGTCAAATGATCTTCAAGTACTTTCTGCAATAATATAATTCACACATAAATTAAGGTACAAATGAGAAATCACACAAGTTGATGTTTCTTATGATTTCAAACAGTTCTTGATCTGTTACTAATATCATATCATAGTAAACTCAATTATTTTTCCATTCCTATCATTGTGAAGCTAATAATTAATGGTTGTATTACATTATCTCTCACATAGACAGAGCTATGTAATACTAACCTTGAGTACAGGCACAGCACCGGCCCGCAGCTGACACCTCCCACTTGTCTTCAGCAAATCATTCATCAGGAAATGTTCTGAGCAGACTGCACTGTCTTCCTCCAGCTTACAGTATTCCTGCAGTGCCCCGAGCCATGTAGCTCGGAGAGATGGGTTTGTGGGGAATCTGAAATTATAGGATTAACACTCCTCTTTGGCACTTATTTCGTAAATACCGACATTCACTACATCTAGTAAAATCCCAACACAGTGGCGTTTATACATTGACAGACATCACACACTCTTGAGATGGCAATGATATCTAACAGCAATGTTAATAGTAAGTAGTGGGCTGCAGTGTAAGGAGCTCCATCAACCGTGACTCCGAGTCAACCTCCTCTTCTCGTGGTGCACCTTGCTGATCAACGAACGACGCTATGACAACAAATACTAGTATCTTATGATAATGATACATTGCCGAGGGTGGCCTTTTTACACCAAGTGGTTCATTAGCCCAATTAGAAAAGAAATATTAAATGTCTATCAACTGTTACAAAACTAACTTACTTGAAAAACGTGATGTCTGGAGTTAACTGTGAACTATTTTTACAAGTTGATACAACACACCGCATACTAAAAACTCACAGATCTTGGTGATCTGTGTAAAAACTATATTAAGCACATGCGATGTTTTATCATACAGATCACGGCGTGTATACGATAATAATATTAGACTTCAGTAAATGCAGCAATAACACGAGTCATAAATAGAAATTAAAACTTATTTCAATAATTCCCAAACATTTCTGTTTGCCGATTGATGTA
Organism: Lerema accius; assembly: GCA_001278395.1. Classification (NCBI taxonomy): domain Eukaryota; kingdom Metazoa; phylum Arthropoda; class Insecta; order Lepidoptera; family Hesperiidae; genus Lerema; species Lerema accius. Next base: position 88,804 of record LGAG01000127.1, read on the forward strand.
ATGAGTGAATGACAAATAATGACATTTATCATTCATGTCATTAGCGCATTTTGATGTATCAAATCATGAACGAAGGATATACTATTTATCCAAGTATCAAATGGTGTGGTCACGTGGTGCGTGCGTCGCGTCGACATCGTACTTTGACAAGTATAACTTTGAGTTTGACTGAGATTATGTCAGTCTTTGACATCTTTAAAAGTCAAAGACGACACAGATACACTACAGCACAGAGTAACCGCACAGACATACAATTTCTTTTGAGGTCGTTGGCAATATAGTTATCGTAATAAAAACACACCGACCTCAAAAGAAATTGCAGGTATATCCATTATCCGTTAACCATGTACTTTCAGTTACCTTTTTGATAATGGTTTATTTTTTTTATAGATAGTATATTTTATATAGATTTGTATAGAATTTGTATTGTCATCAAAAGTAAAGGTAGGTACCAAATATCAGATTAATCTCAAAAGGAAGTAGGCCAAATAATCTTACTATAAGTTAAGTCTTATAAAACCCATCTTTACTTTAATCTAAAGTAAACGATCTTTATAGTCCTACTTATAGATCAGAGTAATATATAAGGAAACTTTCCTATAGAGACAGTTCGTTCTACCTACAAAAAAAAATAGGTATAGCTGTATCATGGACACGGCGGAGTGTTGTAAGTGAATACGTTTATGTTACAGGTTAATTTTTATTTACGTCGTGAAATAACCTCAAAATGGCGGCGCTTCCCCCTCCACCGCGCGTGATGTATTTACGCATATTGTAATTAATTATTTGATCCATTAGCTATCGTACTATAATTTAATTTTAAATGTCGACGATAGATTCGAAGCTATACAGGCAAACCGATTCCCCCAATTTAGTTATTTTATTTAGGATTGCCCTCGTATGGCAGCTAATTTAAACACGTATTCATGAAAACAATATGAAAGATCATAAGGAAAAAATATCCGAAAGTAATGTTTTTATTCTCATTATTATATATTTTTTGATCAGGTTTACCAACATAGTATAACTGAAATACAGTAAAATCATTTAAATAAATACGCGATCCTCCAAAAATTACAGGATTTACAATATCAACATTCGAAGAACTGCTTTTTGATTAAAACAAATTACATAAAAGAATATTAAAATAAATACAATTATTAAAATCTGGTAAAATAAATAATGAACATACCATGATTTTAAATTATTTTATATTACAACTAGCAATCTCCCCCGGCTCCGCCCGTGTAATTTTGTTTCCGCAATATTTTTATAGCTGTGACGTCACGCGACGAGCCGACCTCGATCGTGCCTCTCTGTCACTCGTTCGCGCTCTCGCTCGCACGCAGCGGCTCAGACGGATAACGCATGTCGCCGGTGATCATCGATTTATAACACGTTGTCACGACAAACAATTCCGTCTCGACACTAGTCTACTTTGAGTAAGTAACCAGTGAGTAATATATCAGCTCGGTACATCAAAGTGTTTGGACGATGATATGACAGTCAGTCGGGACTTCTCTTATTATATGTTAAGGTCTCTCTCTTGAATGTGTCCTCCTGTCCTCAAATGTCGCGTTAAACCACTCTTTGTAGAAAACCTCTTTTGACAAATCTCACATGTGTGTAGTTTTTCTCCAGAATGTATTATTAAATGCTTTGTTAAATTACTCTTTTGAGAAAACCTTTTATAACAAATATCACATGTGTGTGGTCTCTCTCCGGAATGTGTTATCAAATGCCTTGTTAAATTACTCTTATCAGAAAACCTCTTTTGACAAATATTACATGTGTGTAGTTGCTCTCCAGAATGTATTATCAAATGCTTTGTTAAATTACTATTTTGAGAAAACCTCTTTTGACAAATGTTACATATGTATGGTTTTTCTCCAGAATGTATTGCCAAATGCTGTGTTAAATTACACTTAATAGAAAACTTCTTTTGACAAACATTACATGAATATGGTCTCTCTCCGGAATGTGTTTTTAAATGTTTTGTCAAACTAATCTTGTACGGAAACCTCTTATGACAAACTTCACATGTATATATTTTCTCTCCAGAATGTGTTCTTAAATGTTTTGTCAAACTAATCTTGTACGGAAACGTCTTATGACAAACTTCACATGTATATATTTTCTCTCCAGGATGTTTTCTTAATTGTTTAGCTAAATGCACCTTTTGAGAAAACCCGTCAATTCCTTGTTCCCAACAAGTGTCACTGTTTATTTGGTTATAGAGTTGAGATGTCTTCGTCTGTGTCGGTTCTCTTAAGGACAGGTCTTCATCTAAAAACAAAATTAAAAATGTCATTATAATCTGAATGTCTTCAAGTCAAGAGTGAATAGTGTTCTTCTAAGTTAGTGCGCTCATCATCTTAGACAACATCGGCACTTAACATCAGGTGGGAATGTTAACTAACATTTACTTATTTTACTAAAAAATATTAACCACAAGAAGTTAACTGAAACTATTACATTTCATAGTAGTAAACCGTAATTTCTTTGGAGGATTTTGCTAGAAATACACACTACTGTATCAACCACAAAGGGAATTGTTCTAGTTCTTTGGTATTCATTGAATATTGAAGTTACCCATACTGAGATTGAACAATGTCTTATAAGATCCCCCCTCAGCAGCACAACTAATACTTCTAACAACAAACTTCAACTATTAATTTACCTGAAAAACCTGTCCCATGTTCCATTTCATTATTATCTGACTGATTATTAACATCAGCCTCATTCTTGCATTCATTTTCAATCTTAAGAGTATCAGCTGCGGTCTCTTGCAAGTCCAACACATTGTCAACTACACTGTTCTCAGTATTATCATTATCATCAGTCACTTTGTCAGTATCATCATTATCAAATTCAATTTGAACTATATCCAGGGGCATCATATTACTGTCATCACTTTCCTCTTTGATCACATCAATAATTATATCTATGTCAACATCATTTGAATGCACTGTCTCCTCTTGTCTGTCTGTCTGTGCATCTTCATGCTTAATAACAGCTTCATTGTGTGAGTCACACTGGTCAGTTTGTTTATCTGTTGTGTCTAAGCTGACTGGACTGTGAAACTTGTTGATAGACTCTACTGTTATCTGAAATTAATAAACACAAGTTTATTTACTATGTGTCACTAGTAAAGTGGTAAATTTCACCAAATAGTTTTAAATGTTATTTTGTTATTACAAACTTATTTACTCATAAAACCAAAATTACCAAAATGGCTACAATTAAGGACTTGTTGTTTAAAAGTAATTTGATATTACTAAATACCAGTGAAGAGGCAAAGAGTACAATGGTAACTCACACATCCATGTCTGTTGAGGATCTGCTGCAGCACCAAGTGTGACCGCAGACTGGTGCTCTTGAAGCGCTCACACTCCAGCATCCAACTGGAGCATTTTGGACAAACTGAACGAGGCAACCTCACCTCCTCAGACAACTGATTAATAACAACATTCTTCTATATTGAATCTGTATGATAGATGTCACCTCAACAAATATATCATAATACTCACATTCAAACCCGTTAATATTTGATACACTTCACCCAATGTACCATTTTTTTCCATTTCATACATCTCGCCTTCTATTTTGAGACATACCCTGCACACCTGTTACAGATGATATGTAATATTATTTCCTGATGTAGCATAGTCTAGTGTACGCACCAATCTCTCAGATTGTGGCGCACTCTGCTGAACAACAGAGGAGGCTATGGTGACAGTTGGTTGCTGTTGGTGGTCACTAGACTCTGTACCATACAGTTTATGTTACTTGAGAATAATGGTAAATGTTTTTTATCATCACTCTAGTTTATGTTATTTGAAAAATGAAATAAAACAGACTTTGTAACTGTACCTTCACATCTGATGGCTCAGTCAAATGATCTTCAAGTACTTTCTGCAATAATATAACTCACACATAAATTAAGGTACCAATGAGAAATAATCACACAAGTGATTTCAATCAGTGCCTGATCTGTTATTAATATCATATCATAGTAAACTCATTTATTTTTCCATTTACACACAACATGTGAACTCATATAAAGATACAAAACTGTGAAGCTAATAACTGTTTGTTATACATCTGAGATGTACTGAGCTATATAATACTAACTGTGAGTACAGGCACAGCACCGGCACGCAGCTGAAGCCTCCCACCACATGTCTTCCGCAAATCATTCATCAGGAAATGCTCTGAGCAGACTGCACTGTCTTCCTCCAGCGTACAGTCTTGCTCCAGTGCCCTGAGCCATGTAGCACGGAGAGATGGGTTTGTGGGGAATCTGGAATTATTGGATTTGCACTCCTCTTAGGTAAAAATGGGCAAAGAAACTTTAAAAAAACTGTTAAGGTTGCATTAAATTGGCATTTATTTCGTAAATACCGACATTTGCTACATCTAGTATAATCCCAAAAGAGTGGCGTTTATACATTGACAGACATCACACACTCTTGAGCTAGCAATGATATCTAACAGCAATGTTAATAGTAAGTGGTGGGCTGCAGTGTAAGGAGCTCCATCAATCGTGACTCCGAGTCAACCTCCTCTTCTCGTGGTGCACCTTGCTGATCAACGAACGACGCTATGATAACAGATACTACTGTCTGATGATAATGATACGAATTATGTCCACTGCCTAGGGTGGCGTTTCTACACCGAGTGGTTCATTAGCCCAATTAGAAAAGAAAAATTAAAAGAAATGTCTATCGACTGTTACATACAAAACTAACTTACTTGAAAAATGTGATGCCTGGAGTTATGTGGGAACTATTTTCACAAGTTGATACAACACACCGCATCCTATAAAATAGATATTATAAGAACGATAGTACATGCGATGTTTTATTATAGACAGCGGCGTATGTACTTTAATAAATTAATGTAATAGAGTTCAGTAAATAAATGAATTAGTAACACGAACGAGTCATGAATAGAAAATTCCCAAACATTTTTGTTTGCCGATTGATGCAATGCATAAGGATAACAGCTATAACTTCGTTTTTTTCGTCGTGACATAAAAGGTAAACAATCTTACAGTGTCTTTTTATTGTAATTATCGATTTAAAAATAAGACAGACACAAATTTAGACAAACTAAAGAATAAACAATAATTTAATGTTAAAATAAATTTCTGTATACTTCTAATTATTTTTTTAAATAACTGAAAAAAATAAAAGTTGTGCCAAGATAGTTTACCTTTTCTATCACGACCACAGAGCAAGGAATGTATCTTTCTTCCGTGATCACGACGAAAAAAACGAGTTTATAGATAAGTGTATGAATGACATGACATCACATTTATGTCATTTGTCATTAGAGCATTCTATGATTGTATCAAATGGTGTGGTCACGTGGTGCGTGCGTCGAGTCGACATCGGACTTTGACAAGAACTTTGAGTTTGACTGAGATTATGTCAATCTTTGACATCTTTGTAAGTCAAAGACGATACAGATATACAACAGCACAGAGTAATCGCACAGACATACAATTTCTTTTGAGGTCGTTGTCAATATAGTTATCGTAATAAAAACAAACCGACCTCAAAAGAAATTGTAGGTACATGTGCTTTATAAAATAAAATTAATGGATAAATATCTTATTATGATTATTACCTATTAATATAACCAAAACTCAAGTCTCATTTTATTTCGATTACAGCCGTTAAGTTGTGATCATCTTTTTTCACTGGCATTTTGCGCAGTCTGTGTAGATAGGTAATTTCGTAATTGCATTAAAATAATAAACGCTAACACACTCATACCCCGCAGTAGTACTCCCTGTGTCGCGGGTGACATGGACAACACTAATAACACATCACTAACACACATGACCCGAGAACAAACATTTATTCATAGATAATACATCATTTATCTCTCACATAAACATTTGCACTTGAGCTATCAATAGGTAAGCTAGAATATATTTATTTAAATAAAAAGCATCATTATATTACAAGAATTTTTATTATTGTCTCCTTTCGTTTTCCTTTTCAATACGCTTTCTAAAACTAAATTGTAAAAAAAATACTTTTTAATTTTTTTTTTACACTATAAGAATGAAACCAGTTATGACTATTTCTTTGTTTTCTATAAAGATAAAGTACACAATTATAGTTTTATTATCAATTGTATCAAACAATTTGATTATTACTATATTTAACCAGTACATTTGTAAAAATTCAAAATCTTTTATTCATACGTCAATGATACATTTATGCATGTTTAAAAAAATTATGGACATCCTTGATGGATATTTTAAAGTAACTATATATTACTATATAACATCACTTTGTCTTTAATTAATAATAAAACTAATATATTACACTTAATAAAAAAAAGTTAATAATCTATATTAATAATTTCGTCGCGGGGTACGGTAGACCCGATCAAAACCTTATACGAATAACAAAACATAAAAAAAATATTCATTTCGAGTCGACAACATATATCCACAAAATTCAGATTATGGGGTATTTCGTTAAATTCTAATGGCACTGACAAACAAATCGTATTCGCCATCTTGGTCAGTTAATAAACGTTCCGTTTGATATATAAATAAAATGATCTGTCGCGAAACATAGGTGGCAGATGAAAGTTCACGCGAGCGAAGGCGCGGGCAACAGATAGTATAAATATAAGCACGTCAATTTTTTAAGTCTACCCCCGTTAAAGGTTCTTTAATATGGAGGAGAAGGGGAGAAAACTCCTCCGCACATCTTTAAAAATAATGATATCAATTACAATAAATTTACTTATGACTTGAGAGGAATCGGTAGCAGAGCTGCCCATTTCTATACGTTATTATCATTTATATAAATACGAGCTGTTGCCAGCAGCTTTGCTTGCGGAAATTATAGTTTTGCGGTGATATTTACCCTCCTAAGGGTTGATTTAAAAAAATCGTTGAATTAGGTTCTTCATCTTTTTCAACCATACACCTAAACACGAATTTAAAAACTGCATGCTTTAAAATTTGGTTAATTTTCATACAAACTTTCATCCCTTATTTCACCCCCTTATGGGTTAATTTCCTAAAATTTTTAAAATCCGCATTTCTTAGCTTAGTATCGAAAACCTAAATACCAATTTGCAAACTGCTTGCTTTAATTTTTTTAATTTTCATACAAACTTTCATCCCCTATTTCCCCCCCTTAAAGTGTGAATTTCCAAAAATCCGTTCTTAGTACTCCCCTACACTCTAGAAGGAACCTCTGTGCCAAGTTTCATGCTTCTAGGTCTACCCGTGTAGACTGTAGCGTGTCTGTCAGTCAATTAGCATTTTTATTAAGTACGAGCTGTTGCCCGCAGCTTTGCTTGCGGAAATTACAGTTTTGCGGTGATATTTACCCCCTTAAGGGTTGATTAAAAAAAATCGTTGAATAAGGTTCTTCATCCTTTTTAACCATACACCCAAACACGAATTTACAAACATCTAGCATTAAAATTTGGGTAATTTTCGTACAAACTTTCATCCCTTATTTCACCCCCTTAGGAGTTAAATTTCAATTTTTTTTTAAATTCGCACTTCTTAGCGTAGAATCAAAAACCCAAATACGAATTTGCAAACTGCTAGCTTTAATTTTTTTTTAATTTTCATACAAACTTTCATCCTCTATTTCCCCCCCTTAAAATGTGAATTACCAAAAATCCGTTCTTAGTGATCCCCTACACTTTAAAAGGAACCTCTGTGCCAAGTTTAATGCTTCTAGGTCTTCCCGTTTAGGCTGTAGCGTGTCTGTCAGTCAATCAACATTTTTATTAAGTATGATGATGATGATGATGAATGATGATGATTACATTAAGGTCTCTCTCTAGGATGTGTTTCATAGTGTCGTTTTAAATTACTCTTTGCAGAAAATTGTATTTCACATATTTCACATGTATATGGTTTCTCACAAGAATGTATTGTCAAATGCTTTGTTAAATTACTCTTATCAGAAAACCTCTTTTGACAAATATTACATGTGTATAGTTTCTCTCCAGAATGTATTGTCAAATGCTTTATTAAATTACTTTTTTGAGAAAACCTCTTTTGACAAATATTACATGTGTATGGTTTATCTCCAGAATGTATTGTCAAATGCTTTGTTAAATTACTTTTTTGAGAAAACCTCTTTTGACAAATATTACATCTGTATGGTTTATCTCCAGAATGTATTATCAAATGCTTTGTTAAATAATTCTTTTGAAAAAACCTCTTTTGACAAATATCACATGTGTATGGTTTTTCCCCAGAATGTATTACCAAATGCTTTAATAAAAGACTCTTTTGAGAAAACCTCTTTTGACAAACCTCACATGTGTATGGTCTCTCTCCGGAATGTATTATCATATGCTCTTTTAAATGATTCTCTTTATAAAAACTTGTTTGACAAATATCACATGAATATGGTCTCTCTCCAAAATGAACTTTTAAATGTCTTGTTAAATCACTCTTTTCAGTAAACCTCTTTTGACAAATATCACATGAATATGGTCTCTCTCCAGAATGTATTTTTAAATGTCTTGTTAAATCACTCTTTTTAATAAACTTCTTTTGACAAATATCACATGAATATGGTCTCTCTCCAGAATGTATTTTTAAATGTCTTGTTAAATCATTCTTTTTAGTAAACCACTTTTGACAAATATTACATGTGTTAGGTCTCTGTTTAGAATGCATTATCAAATGTTGTCCTTGTTCCCGACGAGTGTCATCGTTCATGTTATAGTGTTGGGGTGTCTTCGTCTGTGTCAGCTCTCTTAAGGGCAGATCGTCATCCGAAGAACAATCTTCATCTACGTACAAAATAAATAGAACTTTATAGAGATAATGTCTGTAAATAGACTCAGTTCTGCAGCCAATGCGGTTAAAAAGATAAGAAATACATTCACTTATTTTTTTCAAAAATATTAACCACCAAAAGCTAACTGAAATGATTATATTTTATAGTAGTATACCGTGACTTCTATTGAAGTTGGTGCTAGAAAAACATAGTACTGTATCAACTACAACGGGAATTGTTCTTGTTCTTTGGTATTCATTGAATATTGAAGTTACCCATACTGAGATTAAACAATGTCTCATAAGATCCCCCCTCAGCAGCACAACTAATACTTCTAACAACAAACTACAACTATTAATTTACCTGAAAAACCGGTCCCATGTCCCATTTCATTATTATCTGACTGTTTATTAACATCGGCCTCATTTATGCTTTCACTTTCAATCTTAAGCGGATCAGCTGCGGTCTCTTGCAAGTCCAACACATTGTCAACTACACTGTTCTCAGTATTATCATTATCATCAGTCACTTTGTCAGTATCATCAATATCACATTTATCTTTAACAATATCCAGATTCATTGTACCATCACTTTCCTCTTTGATGTCATCAGTTACTATATATTCGTCTACATCAGGTGTATTCACTGTCTCCTCTTGTCTGTCTGTCGGTGCATCTTCATGTTTAATAACAGCTTCATTGTGTGAGTGACACTGGTCAGTTTGTTTATCTGTTGTGTCTAAGCTGACTGGACTGTGGAACTTGTTGATAGACTCTACTGTTATCTGAAATTAATAAACATAAAGTTAATTTGCTATTTATCACTAGTATAGTGGAAAATTTCACCAAATAGTTTTGAATAAATGTTCTTTTTAAAACCAAAAATACCAAGATGTTGTTTAAAAGTAATTTGATATTAAAAATATCAGTGAAGAGAAGGCACAAAGAGTATAATGGTAACTCACACATCCATGTCTGTTGAGGATCTGCTGCAGCACCAAGTGTGACCGCAGACTGGTGGTCTTGAAGCGCTCACACTCCAGCAGCCAACTGCAGCACTCCGGACATACCGAACGAGGCAACCTCTCCTCATCAGACAACTGATAACATCATTCCTCTATGTTCATTCTGTATGAGAGATGTCACCTCAACTAATATCATAATTATCATAATACTCACCATCAAACCTGTTAAAATTTGATACACTTCACACAATGTATCATTTTCTTCCATTTCATACATCTCATCTTCTGTCTTGAGACATACCCTGCACACCTGTAACAGATAATATGTAATACTATTTCCTGATGTAGCATAGTCTACTGTACGCTCCCTCTCAGATTGTGGTGCACTCTGCTGAACAACAGAGGAGGCTATGGTGACAGTTGGTTACTGTTGGTGGTCACTAGACTCTGAACCATACAGTTTATGCCACTTGAGTATAATGGTAAATGTTTCTTATTAGTATAGATTATTTACTCAAATGTTGTAAAACATATTGTAATTTTACTTTCACGTCTGATGGCTCTGTGACATGATTTTCAAGTACTTTCTGCAAAAATCACACATAAATTAAAGTACAAATGAGGATTAATCACACAAGTTGATGGTTCTTATGATTTCAATCAGTGCTTGATCTTCTATTAGTATCCTATTATTGCAAATTTATTTCTATATGCGTACACATGTGCACACCATATATCTGACATATACATTGATACAGAGCTATATAATATTAACCTTGAGTACAGGCACAGAATCCGCCCGCAGCTGACACCTCCCACTTGTCTTCAGCAAATCATTCATCAGGAAATGCTCTGAGCAGACTGCACTGTCTTCCTCCAGCTTACAGTCTTCCTGCAGTGCCCTGAGCCATGTAGCACGGAGAGATGGGTTTGTGGGGAATCTGGTATTATTGGATTTGCACTCCTCTTAGGTTAAAATGGGCAAAGAAACTTAAAAAACTGTTGAGACACACCGCATCCTGGAAACGATAGTACATGCGATGTTTTATTATAAACAGCGGCGTATGTACTTTAATAAATTAATGTAATAGAGTTCAGTAAATGAATTAGTAACACGAATCATGAATAGAAATTAAATTGAATATAGTAATTCCCAAACATTTCTGTTTGCCGATTGATGTATGTATTGTATGGTATGAGTATATGACATTTATCATCTGTCATTTGTCATTTGCAGAGCATTCTATACCGTATAATAATATATTCTATTCAAATGTTATGGTCACGTGGTGTGTGGGTCGAGTCGACATCGGACTTTGACAAGTTTATCTTTGAGTTTGACTGAGATTAAGTCAATCTTTGACATCTTTATAAGTCAAAGACGACACAGATACACTACAGCACAGAGTCACCGCATAGACATACAATTTATTATGAGGTCGTCAGTTATCGTAATAAAAACACCTACCATCTGTACTACCTAGTTTGTGCACCTACCTCAAAAGAAATTGTAGGTATATCCATAATCCGTTAGTTATGTACTGTTCAGTTACCTTTGTAACCGATTTCAAAAATGAAAGAGATTATTAATTTTACATGCTGTACCCATAGATCAGAGTAAGATATAGGGAAATACCTCGTTATTTTCGTCGTGATTTAAAAAGTAAACAATCTTAGCACTACATTTATTGATTTAATTAATTTAAAAAATATTTAGTAGCATACACAGAGCAATGAATGTATCTGTTGTAGCATACATAATTTATGTAAACATTTAATTATTGCTTATTCTTTAAATTTTTTTAAATTTGTGTCTGTCTTATTTTTAAATCGATAATTACAATAAAAAGATACTGTAAGATTGTTTACTTTTTGAATCACGACGAAAAAAACGAGCTATATGTATGTAATATTATTGAAACTGCAAAATTTTTACACAGGATAATCTAGAAGGGATTTCTAAACACGGAAGAAATACAAATACATTCCTTGCTCTGTGTTTTTAAACAAATGTCACGTGACTTACAGATAAAAAAACTGAATTTATTTTTTTATTTTATAATATTAAGTGCTTCATAAAATAAAATTGATGGATAAATATGTTATTATGATGGTTATGAACCTACTTACCTATCAATAACCAATAACCAAAAGTCCAATTTTATTTTTATTACAGTCAACAACCCGATTATCAACGTTTAGAAAATTTGTGATCATCTTTTTTCATTTTACGATGTCTCTATGTAGATAGGTCTATTTTGTAATTGCATTAAAATAAATAAGTAATCGCTAACACACTCATACCCCCGCAGTAGTATCCTGTGTCGCGGGTGACATGGACAACACTAATAACACATCACTAACACATGACCCGAGAACAAACATTTGTCTGTCACACAAACATTTGCACTTGAGCTATCAATAGGTAAGCTAGAATATATTTATTTAAATAAAAAGCATCATTATATCACAAGAATTTTTATTATTGTCTCCTTCTTTTTTCCTTTTCAATACTCTTTCTAAAACTAAATTGTAAAAAAAAAAATTACACTATACGAATAGCACCAGTATGTTCTGTTATGACTATTTATTAGTTTTCTATAAAGATAGTACACAATTATAGTTTTATTATCAATTGTAACAAACAATTTGATTAATACTTTGTTGAACTGGTCTGCATGTTTAAGTATCCTTAATGTATATTTCAAAGTAACTATAAATTACTATATGACATCACTTCGTCTTTAATTAATAAAAAAAACTAATATATGTATAACACTAAATAAAAAAAAGTTAACAATCTATATTAATAATTTCGTCGCGGGGTACGGTAGACCCGATCAAAACCTTATACGAATAACAAAACAAAAAAAATATTCATTTCGAGTCGACAACATATATATCCACAAAATTCGGATTATGGAGTATTTCGTTAAATTCTAATGGCACTGACAAACAAATCGCATTCGCCATCTTGGACGGTTAATAAACGTTCCGTTTCATATAAAAGTAAAACGATTTATCATGAAACTTATGTGGCAGACGAAATTTCACGCGAGCGAAGCCGCGGGCAACAATTAGTAATAATATAAGCACGTCAATTTTTTAAATCTCCCCCGTTAAAGATGCCTTAATATGGGGGAGAAGGGGAAAATAACTCTTCCGCACATCTTTATAATATTGATAATTATACAATCATTTCAAACAAAAATAATGATACAATCATTTCAATGTTAACTGACTGACAGACACGCTACAGCCTAAACAAGTAGACCTGGAAGCATGAAACTTGACACAGAGGTTCCTTTTAAAATGTATGGGAGCACTAAGAACGGATTTTTGGAAATTCACACTTTAAGTTAAGGGAAATAGGGATTGAAAGTATGAAAATTAAAAAAAAAATAATGCAAGCAGTTTGCAAATTCGTATATGGGTTTATGGTTGAAAGAGATAAAAAAACCTAATTCAACGATTTTTTAAATCAACCCTTAAGGGGGTAAAGATGACCGCAAAACTATAATTTCCGCAAGCAAAGCTGCGGGCAACAGCTCGTAATGCAATAAAAAAATAATCCGTCTCAACATTGTCTACGTTGAGTAAGTAACCAGTGAGTAATATAACAGCTGTGTAGCTCAAAGTGTTTGGACGATGATATGACGGTCAGTCGGGACTTCTCTTATTATATGTTAAGGTTTCTCTCTTGAATGTGTTTCGAAATGTCGTTTTAAATTACTCTTTGTAGAAAATCTCTTTTGACATATTTCACATGCATATGGTCTCTTTTCAGAATGTATTTTCAAATGTCGTATCAATACAGTGCCAGTAGAAAACTTCATCTGACAAACATTACAAGTATATGGTTTCTCTCCGGAATGTATTGTCAATAAATGCTTTGTTAAATTACTCTTTTGAGAAAACCTCTTTTGACAAATATCACATGTGTATAGTTTCTCTCCAGAATGTATTGTCAAATGCTTCGCTAAATTACCCTTTTGAGAAAATCTCTTTTGACAAATATTACATGTGTATGGTTTCTCTCCAGAATGTATTGACAAATGCTTTGTTAAATTACCCTTATTAGAAAACTCCTTATGACAAATATCACACGTGTATGGTCTCTCTCCGGCATGTGTAACCAAATGATTTGTTAAATTACACTTTTGAGAAAACCTCTTTTGACAAATATTACATGTGTATAGTTTATCTCCAGAATGTATTATCAAATGCTTTGTTAAATAATTCTTCTGAAAAAACCTCTTTTGACAAATATCACATGTGTATGGTTTTTTTCTGGAATGGGTTATCAAATGCTGTGTTAAATTACTCTTTTGAGAAAACTTATTTTGACAAATATCACATGCATATGGTCTCTCTCCAGAATGTATTATCAAATGCTTTATTAAATTACCCTTTTTAGAAAACCTCTTTGGACAAATATCACATGCGTATGGTCTCTCTCCGGAATGTATTATCAAATGCTTTGTTAAATTACTCTTTTCAGAAAACCTTTTTTGACAAATATCACATGTATATGGTTTTTCCCCAGAATGTATTACCAAATGCTTTATTAAAAGACTCTTTTGAGAAAACCTCTTTTTACAAATACCACATGTGTATGGTCTCTTTCCAGAGTGTATTATCATATGCCTTCGTAAATAACACTTTTGAGAAAACCTCTTTTGACAAATATCACATGTGTATGGTCTCTCTCCGGAATGTACTATCATATGCTCTTTTAAACGATTCTCTTTATAAAAACTTGTTTGACAAATATCACACGAATATGGTCTCTCTCCAGAATGTATTTTTAAATGTCTTGTTAAATCAATCTTTTTAGTAAACCTCTTTTGACAAATATCACATGAATATGATCTCTCTCTAGAATGTATTTTTACATGTCTTGTTAAATCACTCTTTCCAGTAAACCTCTTTTGACAAATATCACATGAATATGGTCTCTCTCCAGAATGTATTTTTAAATGTCTTGTTAAATCACTCTTTTTAGTAAACCTCTTTTGACAAATATTACATGTGTATGGTTTCTCTCCAGAATGTATTGACAAATGCTTTGTTAAATTACCCTTATTAGAAAACTCCTTATGACAAATATCACACGTGTATGGTCTCTCTCCGGCATGTGTAACCAAATGATTTGTTAAATTACACTTTTGAGAAAACCTTTTTTGACAAATATCACATGTGTATAGTTTTTCTCCAGAATGTATTACCAAATGCTTTATTAAAAGACTCTTTTGAGAAAACCTCTTTTGACAAATACCACATGTGTATGGTCTCTCTCCGGAGTGTTTTATCATATGCCTTCTTAAATAACACTTTTGAGAAAACCTCTTTTGACAAATATCACATGTGTATAGTCTCTCTCCGGAATGTATTATCATATGCTCTTTTAAATGATTCTCTTTATAAAACCTTTTTTGACAAATATTACATGCA
>LGAG01000128.1:0-14082 GCA_001278395.1 Lerema accius
CTCAATTTCGCATTTTTTGTCGCTTAATACATTTTGCCTTTCACCCCTCGTTATGTGTCTGTCTCTTTGTGTTGTACCTATATGACATACATTACACAGGAAATCCATGTGCGAGACCGTAAAAAAACGATTAAAAAAACCTAAAAAAAATAGAACTTTAGTATGATAACTGATAGGTCACAGGACATGTTGTGGTCTCGACAGTTACGTACACACGGAATCGCTCCTACAAAATGCTTAGGTACTCTAAAGCAAAACCTATACTAAAATGCAAGTTTAAACTAGAAATTAAGCAACAAAAGAATCCTTATTTTATCTTAGTTTTTTTCTTTCCTTCTTAAGTAAATATCACGTCACGTTAATGATACTTCAATCCAATTCCGTTAAACCCCAAGTTTCTAAGCACGGAACTGTGTTAAAATCTTGCCGGTAATTCATTTATGTGCTTAAAGGATCACTGCATCGACTTGCCGGCAAGTTTGTTAGCCATTAATGGAGTATAATGTATATTGGCATAATATTATTAAAAACATTCGACTTGAGAAAAGAAAGCTTTTGCAGGAAATTTCTTAATACTTTAAAATTCAAAATAGTGCTTTGTTTTGTCTAAAATCTTTCTTCCGTATAATCCGTCTTATTAATGCCTTCACTATTAAATATTTAAATAAAATATTCTATAAAATTATGTATGATTTTAAGCCGAATATTTAAAAAAAAAATTGTCTGTTTCGGTTTAAGTTTGTGACCAGTTTCGTGAGAATAGGCTTAAAAAGGAAAATAATAAACTTAATAGTTACGTACCTGGTTAGTTAAATTTTAATAAATCTTAAAAAAATATATATCAGTACTTCAATTTCGTAGCTCGTCAAAACTAGAAACGTAATTGAGAATAACAATAAATTCCTAGCTTCGATTAATGATTCTGTATTCAATTGGAAATCCAATTAAAAATCGGGGTTCAATTACCACCTAATCGATATGAGTGTGCTTCAGGATGGATAGAGGATGGCAGGATGAGGATGAGGATGCGGATGAGAAAAAATCGCAGCAATTGTGCCTTTAATAAACAGCTGAGCTCAGGAGAGCGCGTTGCAAATGAAATATCAGACGACCGGTGACTTATAGAGGCTGGTGTAAGTTATGGGAACATAGCGATGATTAACACTTACTCGTGTTAGTCATTAGACGTTGAAAAAAATTACTTGGTTAACACTAATACAAGGTAGAAATAATGCTTAAGCAAATGACTGTCAACAAACAGCCGCTGATTTTGAAATTGGCGTCATATTTAACATTTTTCAAGCCAGTTTTTCGGCTTCGCTTCAGCAAAGTTATCAATACGTTAGCTTGTAATAACCTAATTAGTTTTACACCAACCTAACAAATTAAACTACAGCAAACGCATAAGATGTGCAATAATTATCATAGTTTGTTTATACGATTTCATAATCCATGTCACTACACTTGACTTATTCTCATAGGTCGGTTAAAAAACTCAATATGAAAAGTTCATTAGGTACTCATGCAAACGCTTATAACTTGAACCGCAGCGAAAGGGTTGAGTGTGTACTGACAGGCGAGCGTTAGCCTCAGTAATTAAATATTTCAACTGATTAACTACATAAAGGACCCAAGAAAGTGGTTTAAGGTACTCCAGGGGATTATTATTTTTAATTTCTTCGCAGGACCAAGATTCGGTAGTGACGTTTGGGGGTTAAAAAAAGATTTAATAGCTTCGAAGGGGTTGAAATGGATGTTCAAGGGTAGTTACTACCCTTAATATTAATCGGATTATTTATAAAAGGGTAAAGTTGAATTATCGTGATTTTCTTGTATAGTAATTTCTAGTAGCCGGCTATGTTTTCATTTCCGGTTTAACTATATTTTATTAACACAACTCCGTATAGGGAAAGTATATTACATGAAAAGGCCCTTTGAGCTCGAAACAATTAGACCGTTTCGTACGAATTGTTTTGCTAATGGCAGTTTGGTACGAGTAAATTGAAAACTTGTGCAAAAACTGAAACGGTCCCCTAAAAGAACTGCATCGTAACAACTCGTTTTACTGTTCAAAGTCTACAGTTAAGCATAGTGCTTCACAATTGTTTTTGCAGTTGAACCGAAACGGGTATTTGAGCCTTTATTTTACGAGTCAATTTCGCGTGACGGGCTCAAAGTTTGTTTCATTGTTTTATTTAAACGAACTCCGTAACAACGAAGGTTCGTAATTTTGCAACGTAAGCGTCAAACTCCATGCATTTACTTCAAGAATTGTCGTCGGCCGTTCCCAGACGTTCCAAGTTTAATTACAAGACTTCTATACAGGGGGAGATAATTTCTTAGAGCCTATTCAGCGGGGGCGGAGAGGAGAGGAGAGGATATTTAATCATGGCCGCCTTGCCCGAGCCGTGCAGAATCTCCGGTATTAAATAATTTTACATCGGCATAAATTGTTTGAAGTGCTTGTGAAATTAGTTGGTATCTTAGTATGTTTCAGGAATCCCAGCCATCTCAGAGTTATGGCAGAATTGTCGATTAACTTTCAATATTCGATACAGTAGATACGGTGAGTGGTTTTAAGATTAAATAATTTTGCTTGAAATTTTCTTGTAATTAATCAAAGCTTTCTGATTAATATCTGAAAATAGTGTTACTAGTGCTTACCATTTGCTTGATATTACAAACAGTAGCTTACCTGAAAAAAGGAAAAAAAAACATTGATTAGTTTAAATATATCATTACACATTACATTACATACTACGGGTTGTAAACCTAAATAAATAAAGCTTACTCGAGTGCATAGAGAAAGAGTATTTATGACCGTAATAATTATGATTTATTTACTTGTTTATTAAAATATAGGTATATCAATTTTCTAACTCCTATCATAACAGGAAACTGCAGAATCTTTTTTTAATATTTAAATCATAATCACGAATAAAAAAACGGCCTATAATACCGTCAAAAACAAACATTGAGCGTTTTCAGACATCAATATTTCAATACAGCAAATCCGTTCCAGAAACTTATTCTTTATAGAAAATTTAATTTCCGCCCCTTTCATCGGATACTTACTGAATACCAAATGGAAAGTTATCGGTCCAACGTCTTAGAATTTGTTAGCTAATCAAAATTATAATAAGGCAGGTGACATTTGATTAAAATGTTCACCCGAAGCTATTTGGTGGGAGCTGTTACAATCAATATCAGTACAGTGTCGAAATGAGGTTTGAGAAATAATTTTCCAAGTTTTTTTTTTATTTTTCTTTATTCATTAGAAGGGCTTTGTCGCATTGCACGATTATGCCGCCTGGTGATGTAAAACTTACAGTACAGCACATGTACGTAGCTTATAAGTCACTATATCTTAAAATTAAATTAAATAAATAAATAATTGATTAATTTAATTTTATCTTTACTAGAAATAAATCAAAATAAAAATTATATTAAACTTTAATAAAAACCATACGGGTTGAAATAAACGTTTTTCCTTATATAAAAAATAAGATGAATATTCATTATGAATTCATTTCAATATAAAGAACTCTTATGAGCACGATATTTTCAATTCACTGTATTTAACGAACCGTTTACCCATTGCTGTCGTTTAATAAGGTATTGAAAGAAATCCTTATTAAATTTTCTGAGGGTACTTTAGAAAAAACGTCACCAATCCCCATTCAAAGAAGCCTCATGGGAAAATAATCTTTTCGGCAACGTTTTCCCTTCTTAAAATTCAGTTTATTTTCCCATTAAGTCATTTGGGAGAAATTTCTCGTTGGGCGTATTAACCAGAGTACAGTTTAAGAGTATCTGATTTGTTTACGAAGACTACGCAAATATAGGGAGAAAATCTCTTATAATCTAATAAAGGAGATATCGGTATTGGGACTTAGGTCTCCTAGCTTAATATCTTTTTGACACCTTTAGAATGTTCCAGATAAAATTTAGTGACTCAATAAGAAATACAAAATAATTGTTTTTTTTTAAGGACTGCTGTTTGTACATAAATATGTTTTTTTTTTTTAATTTTTAATGCATAATATGAATTTTGGGACATTATCATTGTAATTTGACCTGATTTTCATTAGTCACTTTATTGGCACATTTTACTTAAATATTATAGACAGTATGGATATTCTGTAATTATGCAAAGATACATCTACAATGGTTCATACAATCAGAAGTTGTGGTGATTTAAAGACGCTCTTAAATTAACAATAAACATTGTTGTTATCTCCTTTGGCAATAGTTTAATAAGAGGACATCGCAAAGTTGTTATAAATGCTGGCTTCAACGTAATAAGATATAAGAATTTTGGCAAATATATCAAATTAATGTTATAAGAAACAGCAGCTTGGTATCTACTGGCGGTAGTTTTCAGATTTAGTTGAGGAACTAACATCTCGTGCCAAAGATTTTTTGGCAAACTTATACTTTGTATTCATAAGATAAACAATTGATTCGGTCATTGCCCCGGAAGTGGACGGAACTGAAAAATATAAATAGCTTATAAATATTACTAGCAAAACTTGGCTACGATTCATTGGGCTTTAAAAATATTTAATAAAAATTTACGTCCAATTTAACCTTTTAAGGAGGGATTTTTTTATTTTTAGTACTCCTTAGTACTAAGAATTAGCTCAGAATTCCAGGTTTGAAGATCATAAATGTGCGTGTGTTTGTGTGCATTAATAGTTAGTCAGTTTATTTTTAAACTTCCATTTATATTATTCGTAATTATTATTTTAAATTTTAACGTCCGTTAAGTGAGCTATTAGTTCCTAAGACTTTATTAAAACTTCTTTTACCGCAACAGCAAAATTTAACCAAACTAATATCTTAACGTCATTACACGAATGATGCGATAGTAAAAAGGGACGTTAAACACATTAATACGTCGTATTAATTGACGTGACGTTTAGAATGTGATTAGCAACAAGCAGAACCCTTTCTCTCTGTCTGTCTGTCATCATTATAGCCCCTGCGCGTGTAGAGCCGAATTAATTAGCACCGTGACTTTTATTTTGAACGCGATTGTGAATATTAACGACGTAATTATACGTCACGGGTACTTAATTATATATTACAGTTCAATATTGTTTTAGGTTAAATCCATTACAGTACAACTGTATCAGTACATGATGCTTTGATGCGGATTCGGAGGTGTTAATGGCCAAGCATCCGAATTTATTATGTCAATATATTGGCGATAAATTTCAAAATGTAAATTAAATTACATTTATATCGCAACAGTAAAATTATTTAAGTATTATTTTTTTAGAATTTAATCTTTACTTCTATACTAATCACGGAAGAAAGAAGTAAGTACAGATACATTCCTTGCTCTGTGATACTAATAATATAAAGCTGAAGAGTTTGTTTTTGTTTGCGCTAATCTCAGGAACTACTGGACCGATTTGAAAAATATTTTAGTGTAAGATAGTCCATTTATCGAGGAAAGTCATAGGCTAGGTATATAACATCATGCTAAGATGAATAAGAGACGAGCAACAATAAAAATATTGCGAAAACGGTAAAACTACGCGGGTGGAGCCGCGGTCGATTGCTAATGCTATATCAAATCGTAATTATATTTGAGCGTTTTTTTTGTATAGAAAAAATGACGTCACGACTCACACAGTCGCAATCAACGCTTTTGAAGGACGCAATAACAAACCGCAGTGATTGCATTGAGATGCATCTGGAGCGCGGGATTAGTTGCGGAATTCATTGGATAACGAATATTTTCTGGTTGCTGGTATAACTACATCACAAGTAAAATATATTTTAAATAAACTCACTCTAAGAGGGTATTATAATTATAATGATTAACGTAAGTCAAGATAATAAAACTTCTAGTATAAAAATAAATAATTAAATACCCTCTCCCTGTAGTGTGTGAACGACTCAAAAACCCAGAAACGATAAATTTTCTATCATATAAACGTATGCCACAAATGGAAATCTAATCTGGGACACTTAGCAAGTGGTAATTTTTTACAATTTCATAAAATAAAAAACCAAAAAATATTAAGATAAACGTTACGTTAGATACGTTAAATGTCGAAATTATTTGAGTCCACCAATTTCAAAAGATCATAAGTCAGAGTAGATTTTTAAGAAGACGGACGAAAATATAAGTGGACTTGATAGCCCGAAATTCCCTAATTACTTCTATCAAATTGGATGAAGCGAGAAAAGCGGGAATCTTTTCAATTTTTCTGTTTACTTCCTGCATCTTAATTTGACTCCCGAGGGACCCTTTCAAGAGTTTCCCCTAAACGGACTTTAATATTATAAACGTAATTATATATCACATATCTTTCATGATCCTTTTGAATGTCTTCGAAAAGATTCATAATTTATGTTCATTTCTCAACGTGATGCTCCCGAAATAAAATGTTTTAAGATAAAATATCTATGTAGCTATAACGTCACCTCGTTTGAAATAGGCACTAATTCTTTTGAGTAAACTTAAATGCAGATGAAACTAGGAATACAAAAATTAATGTGTACACGTGTACCTAATATGTTCACGTAGCACTGGCTACGCTTGTAGCACTGCGTAACTTTATATGTGCTACGAACGCTACGACAAAACTTTTGGGGGTGTTGTTTTTTTTAAGGTGTATAATAATTTTTAAATTACTCTTATTTTTTGATGATTTTCAGGTTTTAAGTGCAGCATAGAATAAAAAAAAACTACATATTTCAGAGCTATTTACTCTATAGTAACTTGCAGAGTAATACGGTATATTCGGTAAGTATGACAAATTATATATCACCTAATAAACTAGAACCACTCTAGTAAAGTGTCCAGTCGGCAATAAGCCAAATCCGTTCACATATTTTTCGTATAAACATTGTAAACATACGGGAAACTAATGTTTGTTGGAAAAACAGACGGAAAATGTTACTGGGACTTTTATAAGTAGTGGCTTTCTATAGAACCTTATCCAGAATGTCATGAATGAACTCGTTAGGTTTACTAGCTGAGAAATAGGACATTTAAATAGGACGTTACAATATTATGATGAAACTTTTTTTGATGTCTGAGACATTCATACGATATTTAATAAGTAACATTTACGTTTCATGAAATGCGAGTTTCAAATACAAATCATCGTTTTTACAATATTCCTACTTTAAGAAATTAGTTTAAAATTTTAATATGTACTAATATTATTGTCATCAATGACGTCATTTATCATCAATGTTGACTGTCTCAGAGGTGGTATATTTAAGTCGAATTAAAATTTCAATGTAAATAATATAATTACGTTATTTATGACACACTTATGCACACAAGCTCTATGTGAGCTTCAAAAGTAATAACAAACAATAAAAATATTAAAATATTTTATTTTTATGTCCATTTATATGTATCATTGTTATATAATGTGTAAAGATCGTTGATTACACGTGAACACTACACATAACCTATAAACAGACGAAGCTTAATTTTAATTATCCAACCCATTACATCAAAAGGTATGCCTGTAATTCAATACCGTAGAATAATATAATAATGTTCACCAGATTCTTCCATCGGTATCCTTCGAGGGACTGATCCTATACACACAGTCCTACGATCCATTTAATTGGGTTCGAATGTTTGTTTGTTCCGAACTCCGTAACGGGTATTATTATGGTTCGAGTGTTTGCGCGACCCTTCGCTGAGTTCTTCGTTTATCAATAAATTCTATTTGCTTGGCAAATGTAAGGGACATAGCAACATCGCCGGATCTCTAGCAGATTAGGCCGTGGAGATTTGGCGTGACTCCGTGTTATTTTTGGGGCAGTAACTATCTTGAAAGAAAAGGGTTTTTAGATTAAAGAAATAGGCGACTTTTATATTTGGCTCTGCTAAAATAATACGGTTGAAAAACCTTTTTTTCTTTGTCTAACTGAGGTCTAAATTCGTCCTTAATGCATATTAAACTAATAATATTTAAATTATCTCAGATGTGTAATTTCATTGTTTCATTTATATTTCAAAAAATGTTTAAATTTTGATTGCTTTTAGAAGTAAATATATTCATAATTTTAAGTCATTGCGTTGGCATTTTTTGAAGTACAAGACAGTAATAAAAAATATTTTATATGGTCTTTTATAAAGTTGAAGATTATTCTGAGTTTTAATCAAATTAAATCAAAAAGTTATTGTTTCAATATAGTTCAATGCACCATCGAAATCCCGCTGCGCTCTCGAAAACAAATTTAATATAACTGCTAGACGACGGCTGTATAATCGAATTCCTTGGCCGAAGATCTTGTTTGAGAAAATTAAAAAAATACGGTTCCCGCCGAAGGAGGCTCTACGTCAACGCAATTTTTATCCTAATCTATATTATGAAGAAACCAACTTCGCTACGGCGTAATAAAATTTTCGCCAGATACTTTGAGAACAGGCCGGCCTATTCGAAATTAATGTACTTTTATATCTGCAAGTAATAAAAGCTTGTTATTGAAGTATGACACCTACTGTATGTGTGTTTGTCATTGAACTCTTGAAATTGAAACCATTGAAATGACTGGACGAATTTTAGAAAACATTTTGTTGTGTATTTTTTAGTGTAGTTTTGTCCATAATTGGACCTGGCGGATGGTGCTGTTGTCACGATACTTCAATTGTCTATCTAAACTACTACAAACATCATAGCACAATTTGTCCGATATAATGAGCATTTACTGAAGATACATAAACATCTAAGAAGTACCCGATATGGAAAAATAAGGGATCAACGTCTGCCCGGTCATTTAGTATAAAGCGACAGCACTAGCAGTTTTTAAATAGGTAGGTTCAAATGGAAAATGTGTCAGTGGCAAAAAGTACTTAAATGAATATTCGATAATATGATTGACAGACGGGTTCTGTGTATCAATAGCAATTTGGCAAGCATTTACATAATACTATTAAATTACCAAAACAGAAGGTGACTGTTTAAGTTTGATGGAGACACAGCTTTATATTTCACCCACCAACAAACTGTCTGTTAACAGTCAAAAACAATCAAAATGTTAAGTAGCCAACTCCGAAGTCTACTACCCCTCTCAAATTCGTTTTCTCCAATTTCTCACTCATAAAGCGTAATCCTGTTAGAGAAAAAACTTATTTCATAAAGGCAGGGAGTGGGCTACGAATTGAAAGAAGGGAGTTGAGTTTCAGTGAGAAGAGAGAAAAAATTATGAATGTTCTTTGATGTAATGGAGTAAGGTGAACTCGTGAGTTCAACAAATTATTCGCGTCCCCATGTTGACAATTTTGGGAGTAACTTTAAATTTTCCTGAATAAATTTTTGAAAATTCAGTGCTCCAGTGTTTTAATTAAAAAATTTGTGATTTTTGCTATTTTTAACTAGACGAGTTTGACTGACGTAAGCGCCAAAGCGCAAAAATTTGTAACCATGATTGGCCAGCACAAATAATGTAGCTTATGTCTCTTTTAGCCAACGATACGTCATTTGTTATACTTCGTCACGCTGTATGAGCTGTAGAGCGCTCAGAAGAAATTGACATACATACCCTCTCGAAAAACTTTCTATATCTGGTGCTCTTGAGTAAAAGAAATTAGTCTTATACCCGCTGTCGACGTGTGTATGTAATAGCCGGAATGTAGAACCCGATAATTACTCTATGCAGTAACAGACACTAAACGAGAGGTTTAAAAAAACACGAATCGTCCAAAGAGTCGCTGGCGGCGTTAAATAATACAATTTGGGCTGTAGAGCGTGGCAAAGAAATCAATATACAGACATACACTCGAAAAATCATTACCCTGGTTTTGGTACAATTAAATATATTAAAGTCTGAAATTCAATACTGTACAAAAGGATATACAAGGTCATCAGTCCTTTTACATAAATACACTTGGATTCAGAGGATTATAAAAAGCACTAAGATTTATATACCAAGCTATTGTTCATTGTTCAGCGGCTCAGCAAAAGCCTGGCAATTTATTATAATAACAAGTCATGAAAATTCATAGTTTCGCGAATCATTAATCAAGTGGCATAAACAAGGTCGGTGCTAGGTCAAAGCTCAATATATTTCTATATATACGTACTCGTATATATAGCTACATATGCTAAGGGAATGAACGCTCTTCGGCCCCCACCTGTCTACCCTTATATTCAGCAAACTTCACAATTTGCCTAAACTATGAATTCGTATTACTTGTATCACTAACGGCGATGTACGAATGAAAATTTAATTTTGAATAGTTATAATTAGGTCTGGTTATCAAATGAAATCAAATTAATATGAAATTACTGACGATGCTTTAAAAAAATAAAAAGCAGTTTTTGGAAATTAATTATGCTATAGTTTAAGTTTTAAATTAGCTTCAACCTATTAATGGCAAATTACGTCTGAAGCCAACTCAATCACGCTGCTCCAGTGCGGATTAGCGAAGGTGTTACTGGCTAGTCTAAGTGTAGGGATGTTTTATTCCGCCCAAAGGTTTACGACATGATTTATCGACAATCATCTAATGATAACAACCGAAACCAGTGACTAAAAGTATCCTCAATAGCGATCATAAATAGCGATCACAAACTTTATAATTAATCGAATTACTATGATTATTTATTGTTTATGACTATTAAAATTAATACACATACATAATAGGGCACAAAAGTAAGGTAACAAATTAAAGTGCCTGTTTAAAAATTCTGGGAGTATATATCGTAAGCGAAGCGAAAGCGAAGCAACTAGTTCGCTATAGAACAAATGCATTAATCCATTTGATTCCAAGAGGGGACCAGGACAAGATTATCATATCACATGAATATTTGATAATGCGTTCTGATTCAATTAGACGGCGAATGCGACAGAACAGACCGATGAATCGTTGCGTACTTCACGTTCCTTGAGGGATACCGCTTGTTACTGAGTTAAGTGCATATGATTAGCTATGCCGAAGTTAAATTACCGTTTGATTAACGTTAAGAGATGATTAAGCTTCATATAGCTACCATATATGTACTCGTACTTATGTGACGTATATTACTCTTGAGATTAAGAATAGAACATGTTCGGAGTTTATTCTTTTTAGTATTGGTCTCAACTGGTTTTTAGTGGTTTGACAAAAAATATTTGATAGTTAGCACTTTACTACGATCCCACTGGATGAAAAATGGGGATGTACTTTTATATTGTCAAATGTCCTAACATAGGAAGAGCCGATTTATTTTAGACTTGTAAGTGAAACTAGGTTTTTTGTACGAGAATACTTGCTTTACATCTATAAACACAAAATAGTTAAAATTAAAGCTGTAAAAGTAAACAAAGATTCACTTTCACTAAATGAGCAATATCATGAATAAACATAATAAAGCGAGGCGGAACATTCTCTCCGAGTCGTGATTTACGATGTATTCGGCTTGAAACGCGCTTTTCATGTATTACTTTCGTATAAGCACGTAGATCTTCGGTCTTAGACAAAGAGTTTATGGATAACTGCCAGTCTCAGACCAAAAAATATAATAGACTGTGTTCAAAACAAGATTGTGAGGTCACTTTTTTTCCTTTTTTTTTACGATCTGACATATGTCACCGAATACGGTCTGTCGAGAAATGTACTGGGAAATGTTATCATTTGCTATTCGCGTTATGTTTTTCCCTGCTACGCTTCTTTGTTCCGAAGACTGTTCTGTGCTGTCAGTGAACTGTGTGTCAGTTTAGCAGCAAATTAAAAAGAAAGAAAGAAAACATTTTTTCATTTAGTTGGTGTATAATATGCAATAATAAAGTTACGAGTACATAGTAACAATAAAATAAGGCCTAATAAACATAGTGACGAAAAAAAATTCTCACTCACGTGTCTTGCAGAGTACTCCATAAGGTTCTAAAAAACGTGTATAGTTTGCAATCCCCACTTGGCCAGCGTGGTAGACTATGGCCTGTAATTGTGAGAGGACATTCGAGTTCCGCATTGGGACAGTTATGAGTTGTGAGTACCGAATGATATTACGTAATGGAATAAAAAACCCTTAATTACATTATAATACTTTTTTCTTTGTAATTTATTGTAATTAATTTTTTTATACTTACCTTTTGTAAAGTGAGCTGTTGGTGCCTAAGAAGAAAGAATAATTGACTTTGATTTTGTACGTCTCTTTATCTTTAACACCAATCTACGGCTAAAGTATAATCTTTTTGCAAGAAATTTTAAAGAAATTCGTTCGTGAAGCTCAGCTCAGTCCCGCAGTTGATATTAATATTTAAAAAATAGGTTAATGACAACCTACTTTTAAACATTCTCCTCCTCAAAGCATTTGAATGTAAAAGTGCTCGTTTTTGGACCTCTAAGAGGCGACGAAAAATGCTTATGCAAAGTGATATTATTTTTTTTAAGGCGAAAACGCAAAAGCGTTGTAGGTAGGATGTGAGGGTATGGTGCTAGTGAGAGCGGTTTTAAAATACTCGTGTATATCAGTGTGTAAAGAATTGTTAAATCTTAATTTTAACTGCGGTTTAACGATTAAATGTTGGTGATAATAATATCTTTTACGGACGTCTGACATTTACTTTTTGTTAATTTATTGCTACTGCAGTGCCTGTAATTGCAACATTAACTTAAAAAATTAAAGTACTAAATTAAATTAAAAAAAACACAATACAACTTAAAAAGTTGCTATTTACTACAATGCGTTTTCCTGCAGAGTAAATTTTGAAGGCAAAAAATCTATTACTTAATGCGAATTTTACAAAAAATTGCAAATCGAATATTAAAATACAAAAATATTTACGCTTTATTTTATTGTCAATTTTTAACGCTCAACAATTTTTACCGAACAATTGTTCAAAATATATCATGATGCTACATCTAACTTAAGTATTGCTAACCGCAACCAAACTTAAGCACAACGGAAATAGAGTTTATTTCAATTCGACACAAGCAATACTCGCTCACACAGGCACCCAGCAAGCATTACCGGATTGAGCGGAAATGGGTCAGGCGAGGATTTGGCGGCATTGCGACTGATTTAAATATAACGCAGGGATGTAGGATGTAATAAGTGAATCGCGAGTACGTCCCATTGTGAGCTTCAGTGATGACTCCTTTCAAATTAAGTGAATTCACGAGAATATGAAGATTTTTACAATGTCTATTGAACGGAGTAATTGGGTTTTGCGGCGTCAACAGTTTCTTACAATGGAATTTTGAGCGCGTGGGTGTACTCCATATGCGAGTTAGGTGATCGATATTGTTGATAGCTGAAGGGGGATCACGTAACTACCTAAGGAAAAGGGGGGGAGGCTTATTGTTTTGTTTATTTTTGAGTAAAAGTTTAGAAATTAAACTAATTAAATTTAAGTATTTTTGGGGTTGCTATAAAATATAACATTGATTCTCATACAGAGCAGTTGACGAAATAACTTTGAGAATCTCTGACTTACAGCATACTACACTTTTTGTAGTATAGATAGCTGGTGGGTTAATAGACCAACCCTACAACCGGAAGTTTGTACTTCAACTGTTATTTCCATAACCAAAACTGCTATAATTTTAATACGAATCCGGTATAAAAGCGCACGCGGTCAGGTGACCGCTATGGTCCCGCGACCATCACCACATCCGTTTAACATAATAAATCACTTTCCATGCGGCATGAATATTCATTTCATGAAAATGTGGCTTTTTGGTGCACGCGCCCTACTTTACCCTTCTTCTGGTTTGGGCTTACTTTAGCGTTACCTTTGCTAATTAAAGATAAAGTGGTTTCAAATCCACTTGATTTGTTAAACCTCATTTATAGGTAAAAAGTGTTGATAATTTTTTTGTAATAAAAAATGATATAGCCTACACTCCCTTTACTGAAACGACACCAAAGACTACCCATGATGAAATGGTAGTTCAATTAAAATGAACATACATGAATACATACATACATATGCACAAGAAACAATTGCCGTCTTCTAGCGCAGCCTGGTGAAAATTGGACGCGTAATAAAAATGACCAAAATAGTTTTCTGAAGGGATAAAATAGAGACTAATTTACATTACATAAATTAGAATTTAACTCTTTGAAAATGCATGTGTACTGAGAGTTGGTCCGTGCAACCGCAGGCCAG
>LGAG01000128.1:17631-30338 GCA_001278395.1 Lerema accius
CAGTTCCTGGATACGTGATACAAGGACAAAGCAGCGCACTGCATCGCACTGCAGTGCGCATATACCCTCTTATATAATATAAGCCGAGGAATCAAGAATACACTTACCTGTAGCTGTCATAATTGTATGGTCTATTGTTTTTATAAATAAATAATAATTGCACCCGCGTGCGTAGTCTATTCTGGCTAGTAAAAGGTAAAGTAAGTATTTTTTGGTTTAGAGATCGTCTTGGTATATATAACTTTGAAACAAAAAGCTGATTACCCTTTCAGCTCTGTCGACTAACCAGTTATTTTAGTTATTTGGGTTTTGGGTGATGTTTCAAAATCTGAAAATCTGAATATTAGTGTATTTGCAATGTAATTTGAAACCAAAGCTATCAGTAGAAGTTAGTCTTGATAGGATCTTCTTTATTGTTGCTTTCTTCATTTTTGAAGGTCGTGCCCGTGTTGTTAAGCTCTGGTGGCACAGCTGACGAGCTGCTATTAGGTCTCTATCAATCTATATATCTGTCCCTATCTAGATACAACCACCCACCTTGATAGGATACCACTTAATAAAGCAACTGAGGAACGCTACGTCGCGAGTTGCTTGTAATGATTACAAAGATTTTGGCTTAGTTAACCTTAATAAATTTTACCATAGTAATAAACGAACTACATAGTATAGTAAGCTATCAGCTGCACACAAAAGAGTCTGTCATGCAAATTCAACCAACACATCCCTAACAGCATTTGTATTCCATTAAATCCTATCCCGGAATGAGCAAAATTGGACAAATCGTCGATCGGAAGTGAGAGGGAGGCCATTGTCTTCCGGAAACGAGAGGCGCGTGGGGGTTGGAACCAGGAGTGACCGGATATGACGTGCTATGGATTACAGGTTCGTCCTTTCATCACTTAACTCTTCGAACGAACAGGTACATAATACAAGGACATAAATTATGCATATACTTTTGGACATATATTTTTGCATACAAAATTTTGTTTTTTAATTTTTGAAAAACTTAGATAAAATACTTGTTTTCTTTTGTTTCGTGACTCAAAGACAATTCTAGTCAAAAGTCTAAATTCCATATACTTAGAACAGACAGATATATAGATATAATGATAGTACAAGAGTTTCTAAAAATTACAAAGAAATTCTGATTACATGAATCGAATTAATTCATTTTCTTAGTACTGGCAAGACATAATTAAAGAAAAGCCCGTTAAAAAGAAATAAAACAATTATTTGAAATTCGAACGCTGTAAAATTCAAATGAGTTCGACAACAAATGCTTATTCCGGGTGCTAGACGTTGGAGGTTTAATAGCTATTTTACTATCGGGCTGCATCGTCGCAGATTTTAAAAGTAAGCTTAGAACATACTATGGCATGGTGAAATATTTCAAGTACAGTGCTGTTTATGGGTGCTGAAACATTAATAAGAAAAATCTATAACATCATAGATCTAAACGAATCCCGAAGGCATGGTTCTTTCTACATTACTTTTTCAATACCTACCATCAAGGTGAAAAACATATTTACAGGATGTTATAAAATTGATTCGAATTAAGGCGAAATTTTTTTTTAGTTTCTTTTTTACTACCTAATTTTTTTTTGCCAGTACTAAGAAAACGAAATAGGTCGGTTTATACAATTAGAATTTTTATTAAATACGTTATCATTAATATATTAATTAATTAATAACTTTTTTATGTTCGAATTTACTTGTATGACTATGTCCAAAATAAAAATTTGTAAATTTTTATTGTATTAACTTATCAAAAATCAAGCCTAAATCTTCAATACTTTTATCCAAAAGCATATTTTATATTTAGTCTATCAACCCTAAGCCTTATACGATCGTTGGTTCGGAAGTAATTAGACGGCGCGGTACGCAAGTTGGCCAATAAAATACTTTCTCCATCAACTTAATGGAGCGACCGTTGATTCGGCTTGTTACTGCTACGTCACTATGAAGCCCTTGTTCCAGAATACGGCTATTTTGTGTATATGAGGAATAGAGTACACTATCTAAGGTGCTTGTTTATTTAGGACTAGTGGACCGGCCCTCGCTTCGCTTCGGTAAACCTATGCCGAAACGAAGGTAAAAAAGTAGCCTAAGTTATTAGACAGACAAAAATTAAAAAAAAATATTTTGGTACGTGTAGCGTGTAAACATACGTATTCATTAAGTAAAAAGCGGTTATTTTAATATTACAAACAGACTGTATACAATGTCTGTTTGGTCAGGCTAATGTCTGAAACGGCTAGTCCGATTTTGACTGGACTTTCACAGGAGAATAGCTGATGTAATAAGGAGTAACTTAGGCTACTTTTTTTTACTTTCTTTTCGGCATAGGTTTACCGACGCGAAGCGAGGACGGGTCCACTAGTATAAAATGAATAGCAAATAGTTTTCCGGTGGTTTTGTGTATAAAAAGATATCAGTCCGCTGTCCGGTTGTCCAGTAAATATATAATTATGTATAATAAACCATTTCACCTATCTAAAAATATGATTTTAACAGCGCCCAAGTAACGAGGTTGTTTAAAACAACGCATACATCTCCTCCCTCATAATGTCTTCCTTCCGAAGGTTTCTATTGTCTCGGTCCATTCTGCCCCATTACCCCCTGCAGATAACAGCGATGTTCCCGCCCCGCTGCACTCAAACTAACTTAGAAATTATCTCGCTAACTTCTAATCTTCAGACGTTTTGTTCGGATATTAAAAAAGAGAATTCTTTTGTGGTTGTCATAAGTATATACTTAGATATATACTTAATATATATACCCTTTAAGAAAGTATCCGTCATCGTTTATTCATGATTCATCATCACCGTTCATTGTTCGTCAACATTTAAGGCATTTATCAGTGCGTTGACTGGCAAGAAGAAAATTAAACAACGCTAATATTTATAGCCTCACACTAGGACTCCCTGAGTCCTGGGTGACATATACAATACAAGTATACGAACTTATACTCACCAAGACTGAGATCGAACAGAAACTTAAATTCATCATTTAAGTTTTTGCCTGTCTGAAAATCTAATTTGGGATACATTGAATGACAGACATCGTAGTACCCATTTTGCCACACATACGTAGCATTAAAGAAAGAAGAAAAAACAAATGTACTAGCTAGCTAGCTCTTTAGCTCTTCTTTCAGAAGGGGGTGTAATTTTGTAACCAATATATTTTTACATGATTCCCTTTAATATAGATCACAAGCAAGACATTTCAAGTTCTGCATACAATTCCATAATATACAACCATTTCAATAAAAAGAAGCCATTATAATAATCTTTTATAAGACCGCCAAAGATATAACTGCCTTCTTTCCCGTTACGCAAACAAATATTATTTGTGGCAAAACAATGTTTATCTCTGCAGTGATTCACGTATGACAATAAAAATGGCGGCAATTTTATCATGGAATAACCAATAAAGGCGGGAAATCGAGTGTCTCGCGCGGTGAAGACAAAACCGCTGAGCGCATAGATAAATAAAATATTTTATCCTTTTTATCTTTTTTATTTTTAATTCGTAGGAATAAACCATAGATAAAAATAATTTCGCAGTGTTTATTTTTTTATTTTTGTTGCCGCTACTGATGATTTTTCGAAAGCTCTTAAATAAAAAATTATTACACTATCTGTGTAACGAATTAATTTAGTCTTATAGTGTCTGATAATTGACTTTATTTTCAAAAATAACTTACAATGTTCTGCTTTAGCAAAATGTATGGTTTCTTACCTGTAACAAAAAAAAAACAAAATTAATGCCATATTGTCATTTGTTAGCTCTAAAATAAAAATAATGTTGTCTTTCTTCAATTTTTAAGTAATTCTTAAAAGACAGATTTTTTCTTATTCCTGTCCTACTGCAGAGTATCATTTTTATTTCTTTTGATTCGTCTTTTAATATAAATAAGTAGGACACTTGTTGTCATATCGAGGGAACAGTATAATAACTTCGTAATTTTTAACAATACGAAATCAAATACTGGTTTTATAATAAAAGTTAACGAGTAAACACCTCGGGCTATTTTTCGAAAGGCATGCATTAAAAAGGCAAGAACCGGGAAAGAAAATATAATTCGGTTGAAACCATGCCTCGAGGATAGTATCACAGCTATCTAATTCCCATAATACGCGTTACTTGTCAAAGTTATCCGATAGCGGGTGTTATGGCAGTTTTGTTTCCATGGCGCACTTTTTCCCCAATTTTACCGGTTCCAAGTTGTTATGGTGTTTGGGGATAAGGTTCGTTTTTTATATTATTTAAGACTTATGTTTAAATCACAGACAAATCTATATAGACTGAGACTTGGAACAAATGAGCGCAGTAGAAAAAAACATAACGTATTTTTCAAATGATAACGTTTCCCGGTACATTACTCGACAGGCCGTGCTTTGTGATATACGTCAAATTGTAAAAAAAAAGTAAAAAAAAACTTCATTTTTTTGTTCTGAAAACTCAGTCTGTACATTTTTTGGTTTGAGGTTTAAATTTTAAAATTGAATTTTTTTATTTTTTATTTAATTGTTTTAAGGATAAATGGGAATATTCTTAGAACGTAGATTGGTCACCACTCTCTTCACTAATCTGCAGAGAATCAGGATGGTGTTTTCCAGAAATTAAAACAATAAAAAAAAATTAAAAATAATAATAAACCTACAGCAGTAAATATCTACTCTATTTACTCCTATATGTTTAAAGAACAATTTTGTATACCTGTAGTGCAACAGTAGATATTTCATCTGCTATAGTATCTGTCTACAACTTGTGACTAACATACATAAGTTTCTAGTAGTCTATTAAATTAACTGCACTAGTTACCAACCCAAGGAATAGTTACGTAAAGCAAACTGCATAATGGAATGGATGCTTAAGATATTCACAGTGATGCATCTGGTTGGTACTAGGGTACGCTTTCGTAAATGCGACATGCGACTACAGACTATGCCATGGTACAAGAATATGTTTATGTATGTGAAGCGCATATCTGATATTTTATTAGACTTTACTCGTATATCTTCATTATATAATTTTTTTTAAGTCCTATGTGTGTGTGTATTTTTGTGTGTTATACATAATTACCAAGATCTATTATCGATTATTTTATTTCGTATATTTTATATTCGATTTAATTACTTAAAACAATAGAGTAAGAAAAAAACTGAAGCATAAAAGTAGATTTTATATAACAACAAAATTGTTCGATTAATATTTTCGCTATATAAAACATGATAGGAAATAATCGCTGTCCATAAATCGCAGCGATGAAACGACGAAACCTTTCCTTTACACCGTCAGTTTTCTTAAATAGGACTTAAGCGTGTAGACAATAGCGTTGAAAATATCTTGATGGAAGGTCTCCGCCGTTGATTTATTAGTGCATAAAATTCTTTGCAGTTTTCTTGGCGCTACCTTCAAAGGGTAACTGGGAACAGTTGTAGCGTTGTTTGCGCTGTATTTTCTTACTAAAGATTGTCTTATTTTGCAGTAACTAGTTTTAAGTGGCTGGCTTTTATTTAAATTGACAATCATACTGTTTTATAACAACAATTGTGTAGTTTTATCAAGTTTACATTTACATTACGATGCTTAATTTTTTAATATTCGATTACAATACTTGTGTTGTGATGCTTCATAATCATAAAAGGTCGTTGACTTCGAGTG
The DNA here is from genome assembly GCA_001278395.1 of Lerema accius. Taxonomy (NCBI): domain Eukaryota; kingdom Metazoa; phylum Arthropoda; class Insecta; order Lepidoptera; family Hesperiidae; genus Lerema; species Lerema accius. The sequence continues at coordinate 23,302 of LGAG01000128.1, forward strand.
CCTAAAAGCTCCAGAAATTGCTAATAATGTAAGTGCAAATAAAATCCTTCCTACAAATAAGTATCTTCTTTGACGTAGACAAAAAATTACATCAGTATCCGACGTTTAAAAACACGAAAACCGAAACCATTCAAAGCAGTTACATTTTTCCATTAAATTACAGAAAAAAGTTACGTGACGTTTTGTGAATATGGCATTTAACGTTTAAAGGACTCGCGGCAGAGTGAGCGCAAAATTAACCCTATTCACATGGAAACAGAATTAAAAAATAGGTGGGGTACAATCGTCGGCTCCAAGTGGCATCCACGTCCGACTACCACCTTCAATAATAGACTTTAAACCGTAGAGAATAAGGTAGAGATTCGTTTTCTTTGCAAGGATATACTATAGTTACATTAGTGTGCGGAGTCGTCCGTCGAGTGGAGTATGGAGCAAATCAAATTAAGTTTTTTAGCTTGTCGAGTACATATGTCGTTGGAAACAATGTTCTAATCTAGTTGAGCAAATTAAATCTTCCTTGCTTGTTCCATTGTGATTGAGTTACTAACATTTGTTTGAATCCTGTAAGTGGTAGAAACGTTAGGCGTTCCCTTACGATGTTTTACTAATTGATTGCAGTTCCAAAATTTCGTAGAAGTTTTATTCTGCGAGATGAGGATTATTTTTGGGGATCGTTTATTAGAGGACCCATTCTTTGTTTGAAATATTACTTATGTTATTAAACCATAGATTCGTTGAATATTCCTATCTCGAAATTTTCTTTTTCTGTCGAAATAAATATAATTTACTTTTTTCTTTTCTTTCTTCTCGCAAATATCTGTGACAACAAGTAAAAAGTATTTACCTTTCTGCAATGTTTATCCATGTCGACTTAAATGTACCAAAACTCATACCATAGTCTGTATTATTCTTTATAGGGGTTTCAAATTGAACTCTTCAAGTATTAATAAAGGAATACAAGGAAATTCAACTACATTTTACGACAAAGAAATTTTTTAATATCCAGGATATGGATAACTTTCATTCGTCTAGGTTTTCTTACGATGTTTTCCTTCACCCTAGCAAGTGATAATTAGTATATAATACGCACATATCTTTTAAAATTAGAGTAGGCTATCTTCTATCCGTATAATTAGGCAGTAATTAGTGTAGTCCAACTCCACATTAATAATGGCGAAGTAAGCCTGACAGCGGTTTTTGTTTCTGTTTGAGGCGGACAGGAAAAAACATAAGACCCTCAAAGTGGGCTGCTCTTGAGCGCTGTCATTTGTAACTTTCAGCTAATATACTTGTTACGAATAGGGCTTTGTGTACGAAAGAACTGTGGTTCTGAATATATAGACGCTTTATCTTATACTAAGAAATTTAAATGTTACGTAAAAATGTTACGTAAGTATTAAAAGTAGGGGCTTGTTTTGTTTATTTTTAAGTTTAGAAACTTTGTTTATTTTGGCCGACTAGGCTCCCTTGAAATCCTCCTAAAGGGTCTGGGTATACCCCCATTAATATTATTTAATTTGAGTAATATGCATATAATTTGTGTATTGGTTAATCCCTACTGATAGTAAAAGACTATATACAGAAAAAAAACGTTTTCAATTTCCTACAGGCTGAAAATATTACATACATACATCAAAAAATTTAATCATCACACATTTATACGCGACACTGCGACAAACCACAATTAGCTTAACCCCCATTCAGGCCATCGAGAAAAACAAAAGAATCACAACAAAGTTGATTGAATAGAACCAAACCGAACAAAATATTCCTTAACCAAAACTGTCAGTAATGGACCTCTCAAATCCAACCAGTTTAAAACATGATGAAACTCCTTCATCAGCACGCGACACCAACCCATGTCGAACTTAACGCGTGAATCAGCGTTACCTATCGAGTTGTCAATAACGTCTGACCTTTTAGTAGAAGAGCCTCTTGAGAAATGATGACCAATTTATTTTGACCCCTCTGTGTATTAATATTAAATATACTTGTCTAAAAATATTTTTAATTAATAATGCATGTTTTAATTAGCTTAAAAATTATGTTTTTTTTTTCTTTAGTGTAGTGAAGATAATTTTTTTTTTAGTACTTAAATAGCTAAATAAGTTCTTATCAAGACTTTTTTAAGTTGTGGGAACATGTAAGAATAACAGTGAAGACTCTAGGGTCGTCACATACGACGATTCTATACCATCGTTTCGCCGTTTCATATCGCGTTTTCAGCGCGTTTTTGTACCTAGTTATTGTATGAAGCGAAACTATATAATTGAACGCGCGTTTATATCGATACAAAGGTACGTTGCAGCCGCGATTAAAAACGTCGTAAGTACCAACAGACTCTTACACAAATCGCGCCCTAAACATTGCGTGATTATCATAAGACAGACTGTCAAAAATCTTATACCTACCTCTATCTTTATATCTTTTCATCCTCGTAGATAGGTACATGTGTTCATGAAGCCGCTTACGTCGGCTTTATCGGGCTCGCATTAATGGTTGACCTTAATTCTCGGTTGGAGAGGCCACGCCTCAAGATGCTCTTACGGCCTCTATCTAATGCTCAACGATCATCCGCGGTATTAAGTGCAAAGGGTGAGGTTGCTAAGAAAATTTTACCGTGTCTGTGCCGAAAGCTTGCCGATTTTCGAAAAGTGTTAAAAGGTTTGAGGTAAAAACTCGTAATATACGTAAATGTTGTATGTTAATATCAAAATAGATTTTAGATAATATATTTTTTAGATATTTTGTAGCATGCCAAAAAACCATTTAGTGCCTTTCAAGCGTTTTTGTCAGTACAAAAGTTATGGTCTGTAACTACTTAAAATCCAGGTACCCTTTGCTTGGTTCAATCAATTGCGCTACTTTAAAAATTATGTCGTCGTTAAGGTTCTTAAGATTTTCTAAAAACTTGTTTTATCCAATTGCGTGAGAAGGGTAATGTTTCTTTCCTTTGGCACGCTCTACAGTCTAAATGACTAAACGGATTTCAATACGTGCGTGACCTTTGCTATATATTTTTTAAATACCCGCCCAATTTTCAGCAATCGGACGATTTTTTTTTCTATTAATGATTACTAGTGTTGGCTATTTCCTCAAAAAGAAGCCAACTTTTAAGAGGACGTCAATTGACTCTATTATTGCACTAGCGCCCTCTGAAGATGGCAGGTTATAAAAGAGTCAATGCTGATGGCGGGTGACTTTGATATTCGAACCGTCGACAGGTCGTTTTTCTGTCAGGCTTAGAGCCGATCGGGTTAAGGTTTAATTATTGTTAACACTAGTTACCGCATACAATCAACATTTTGTCGAAGAAGGTAGTCAACCACACTATGGTCTCACCGTAACATCGACTCACGGACGACTACAGACGGAAGAGGCGAGGTATTTAGACGATTTTCGGGGGAAATGTGCCGTTTCAAGTACAAGTGTACACATTTATCTCGGAGGAAGTATAAAAACGAACTCTTTGTTCAGAAGGACGTATAAAATAAACGGGTTTTGTTTTTGTGGAGAGTATTCTTGGTAGAAGTATAAGGCATTAATTATGTCTCAAAGAAGTCATGATTGTTAAAGGACTCTATTGTATCGCATCCTTGATATACGAGTAAGATAACGTTTTTTTTATTTAAAATTTCAGTTTTCCATCTTTTTACAGAATTTTTCAACCCCTGTACAAAATTCGAAGATTATTAAATTAACTCAGATTTACAACTCCGATTCGATTCGATCCGATTCGATTTCATTTTACAATTTTTTTGTTAATACTAAAGATTTTAACAATATTTTAGTCTGTTTTAAATGCCTAGTATACGAGAAAAAACATTACAACAAATAATTCAGTACAATATTGTCGCAGCCCACTAAATCACCTCGAACCTTTCACTACGTATTATTCTGTACGCACTCCGAAACATCTCGATAAAACATTTGGATTCGCGTCGTACGTGAAAATCCTAAGACGCTGAGTGAGTTGCGGTCAGGGTACCCGCTGAAAAGCCCTCCAAACTGGCCACCCTAACCTGACCCCACTTAAACCGACCGCGCCTTTTTGTTTCGATCAAAAACAACACCACAAGAATGGCGGGAGGGGTCTAGTAACACCGGTGAAATACGTAGACATTGCCACTTTGCGCGGCTCAAAGTAATGCTTAAGCGAAACCATTATAAGTAGACCTCTCATCTCAACGGAATGATCTACTAAGACATATCACGCTACATCGGTTTCTCGAGGAGCAGCAGCCAATTATATAAGACCTCTTAAGTCGAGTGGAGATATTTGCTCGAGAGCTCCGTTCTGTTGGTTAGTTGTAATGGATTACAGTCAATAAATAAGTAGCATAGGCATTATGTCTGAATGATGGTACAGCTTCATTTGAGCCGATTTCGGTGAAATTTTGGTTTTCCGGCTGGCTGGTATAACGTTATAATTAATTAGTCGTGTTTGTACTACGCACTTGATATAAATGAGTTTCGTGAATAGGCATTGGTGTACGTTGAGCTAAAAGACAAAGCTTAAATGAAAATTTTAATTGGATATCGGATTTGGAGCGAGATAGCTTGTTTCGTGGTTCTCTGTTGCACGATTGATTAACAGACGTGTCTCCCGTTATTAATGTGATAGTGTTTTAATCTATGTATTGTCACTTTTGGTAGAGTTGAGCTTTACATGTGGTTTATATTTGAATAGTTTAGTATGGAGATTCGCATTGGTTCCGTATTTTGTAATGCAGAGTAGGAAAATGTTATTTTTTGTAAAATTATTATACGTAATAATAGAGTAGAGTAGTAGAGTGTTTGTATCAGTTATTTCTATTATTAGAATTCTACAATAAGTAATATTGTGAAAAATAAAGTGAGTTAAAAGTTTTAACACATTTGGGACAACAACAGGGGAAAAGTTCCGTTTCAAATAATAATTTAAAAATTTTAAATGTCTGGTTTAAAAAATTGTTATATTTACGTTAAAAAAATATATAATTTTTTTTTTTCACGAGACATACCTGCTGGACTTTTCTGAAAACCACAAAAGATTATAAATCACATAAGTGTAAAATACCAGGGTTCATCTTATACTGGTCACACCTTTCACTGAACCGAAAGTACGCTGAATATATTGGCAGACAACTAATACATGCTAAACGCCAATTAACTGTTTGTCCTGTTCACTAATTGCTTGTCAGACGAGCTAGTAGGATAATGTAGCTTGTTGTTAGGAAATTCAATAAAAATGTATGAAATAATCTTGTACTATAAACAACGTCCATTTTCAATTTGTATAGTATTTTAGTTAAGGGACAAAAAATAAAAGACAAAAATTGGCACAGCAAATATTGTTCAAGATATTTTGATGAACGATCAAATTTGTTTGGAAAAAAATATTTATAATCAATTTTATTTTATTGATAAACATGTTTATTGCAAATATTTTACAATTTAATTTGTACCATTAAATTTTAACGTTCGTAAAGTTAGCTACTAGATTAAGAAGTAATAAATAATCGAGTCTGAATTTTGAATTTGGACGCATACACGAACATAATAAGACGTTTATATTATTATATTACGTATTATTATTTAAAAATCATATATTATATTATTATTTAAAAAGATGTACGGTAGAGTTCCTTTCCCCTTTCTTCTCCTCAATATTAAAGCACCTTTACGAAATGGGGGTAGATTAAAAAAAATGTTTGACGTTCATAAGTGCATCATGAATAAATGATTTTGAATTTGAATTTATAGATGGCGATAATTATATTAAACACGAGAATATTATTCTAATTTAGGCTTATTAGTGTAGTTGGACATAATAGGTCGAAGATTTGTCCCATTGCGTCGAGCGCCGCCGTCCATTCGTCTCGCTGAGCCGGCTTTACGACGAGACCGAATTTATAGGATCTCTTAAACGGGAACAATAAAAAGTTACGCCATAAGACACTTGTTTGACCGAGCTACGATAAGAGAGCGATTAAATCGTAATATACATTTGATATTGAAAAATATCGAAGTTTCATCAAGGCTTTAAAGGTAAAAGAAATAAAAAAAGAATGTAAGCATAATGACTCAAAACGTGTCAAAATTGCATTAGTATGTCAAAATTCAAATTTTGTTTTTTTTTAAATTTTTTTTTCAAAAGTTGTTAAGTATCGAAAAAAATTACAATCGTCTTATTTTATTTTCCATAAATGACATGAAATAAAAAAACATAATGAGTTAGGATTTGGGTTAATTTTAAAAGTACCTACTTAAAAATCATTTAAATTTCGTTTTTGTTAAACAATGACTAATAAGTTAATAACAGCTTTAATTTGTTAAATTAAAGTATAAAAATAATTTGCTTTTCATTTATTAAACAGTATATTATTCTTCTAAGAAAATAGTTTATCGCTGCATCGTAAACAGTGAAACTATTCAGTTAGAACAATAAAAACTTACGCCATAAACGAGAGGGAACTCCTCGTCATGGCTTATACACATATTATTGTTATGGTGAAAAATTTAACTGGGTCGTCGAGAAAATACGACGGAAGAACGTCTGTCGAGTTTTGTTACTGCCTCTGATCGATGGGTGTTTGATGGTGAAGTTAAATCGAAGGATTTGGTTCAAATCTTTATAAATTACTATGAGCTGGTGATCTGCTTTGAAGATTTTGTTATGGTGATTCAAGGGTTTTTAAAGGTCATTAGTGGCTAAATAAGAGCAAGGGTTTATCCTAAGAATTGAGGAGATGTAGGGCATAGTTCAACACGATGTTTTAGACGAAAATAACGCTGAAACTTTTAAGAGTAGATGTCAAATTCGAAGCTAAAAGACATTAAAAGGCGACTAATAAAGTGTATGTTAAAAAACTTGCTATACATACATTATTTTAAGGTTTTGAGCTTCGATAACAGCTAATAAATTTCCAGGATACATGTTTTTAAACGAAATTATGTGTACAGAATATTAAACTGCATTCAGAGTGGTACAGTGATCTCAGATAAGGAAGCAATCTCGTCTGAAGAGCATGGCTGCAGGAAATAACATGTCTGGA
>LGAG01000128.1:42571-64674 GCA_001278395.1 Lerema accius
ATCATGGCGATACGAGTTGAGTACGTGATTACATCAGAGAGACTGTATTGTGTAATGCGGGCGCGATAATACTTTGTGGAAACCTAGAGGACCGCGCGTGAGAATTAAAATGTTATATTATATCCTGAAAAGCCTTGTTATACAAAAAGATGCAGATACGAGTATGTTATAAGCGAGCGTGGTGAAGACTCGAAAATGACGCAATTGGGCAGTCTTTTATTTTAAGTTTGAAAGAGACAGCAAATAACTAAAGTAAAAACAAAAAAGATGCTTATAATTGGATTCTATTATGGTATATAATTTTTTATGTAACAACCCCTCCCCTCTTTTAAGCAGTTAGGTTTTTTGTTTTCTATTACTGTTGACAAGTTTATTTTTTTATTGAACAGCCTAATTGCAACAAAATTGAATTTTTCTAAGCCAAGTTACATTACTAACGAAAATACTGGGTCACCAGTACAACCAAATGTCATTCAAAGGGTTGGAATACTGATGAAATAATTATAGAAATTGCAGCGTTGCTTTTTTACAATCCACGCAAAGTCACGTACGGGGTTCGCTGTCACATTTTTGCAAACACCTGCATTTTGCGATAACAATGCTACCAACTTTGCAGGGAGTTTTAAATTGTCTGCTTTCGCTGTTTTTTCAGTGCTTATACTGTGTACTAATGTTTAAAATGTAGATTGTGTAATTCGAAAATTAACAATGTTTACGTAAACAGTTTTAAAGCAGACTAAAAAATATACAGACGCAGTCTTCGGAACAAACAAGGGTAGTAGGGAACACAACGTTAATAACAAATGATATCGTTTCCCAGTACATTTCCCGGCAGACCTTGCTCGGTGACATATGTCAAATCGTAAAAAAACAGAGAAAAATTGACACTTCTTTGCTCTGAACACTGAGTCTATTTATGTATGTTTGAGTTTTAAAGTTTACACGGAATGTTGCAATTTTTTTTACTAGTTAATAAGGGTGGTTGCACACGGTGACTTTATGTACAGAAGCATTGAAACAAGCTATATCAATTCACATTAACTGCTGCTTTGATTGTCTGTCAACATGCGGTTTGTTAATTATGTAATATGGGATTGCATCTGAGCAATCAATCATCATTACATTACATTACATATAAGTCAAAATTGGTAGTATAATTTAACAGGCCATTTCTGTATGACACGTCCAGTCACGTGTTGCCCACAGTCAATCAATTTTTTTATGTTTGTCAAACACTCGTTGACCAGGCAAAGTTTGACAAGCAAGATCGTCGGTGGGCTACAATACTAGCTGATTTATTCTTCATTTATTTTTTTCCTACAAACTTGATTGTCAAACAGGTAAAGTTTGACAAGCCATTTGACCGTCCACTGGTTAATTTGATGAAGCCTGACACATCATTGTTAGCTCAGGCCACCACAATAACGCGTACGGGCGTCGACGCAGTATGCCGCGTCGCTTTGTGTACATTGTGGTTTAACGTGTGCCCAGATTCCATTACGATGTACACTTGTACAATGTTGTACACAATACGTCACGTTACTGAGCAGCGTTAATGAGGTTGCCTGGTTTGAACTGGATTTAACTGGTAAGAATCGGTTATATGTAGTTGATACCAAATAGAATTTTATCTGCAAAAATTATAGTAGGTCGTCATTTTGGTCTGTATTGTTTACTTTTTTAGGACACAGACAATGAAACATCGAGTTATGACACAAGTAACACTAGACCTATCAACGATGCGTTGTTCGGCATAAGGAGAGAAGAAAGGAATGAAGTCCTTAAAAATCTTCCAAATATTGCAACAATACCACAAAATACCAATAAATAATTTGTGCCTCACACCCTGGACCTTTCTAGAAACCCTAAACACATATATGCGTCATGTAACCAAGACCTTACTTTACTTACTCAATATTCCAATCAGTACCCTTCACTTACTATAAACAAATCATGCTTATGCGTTCCCCAAACATTACTAGAACCTTGCTTCATCAAGGGAGAACAGGTCTGTAACACGGCCCAATGAGCACAGCACACAACACGCGTGACGTCACGTGTAAACGTACAACGTGTACGTATATTTGTGTAAACGTACAATGTGTACGTGTATTTGTGTAAACGTACAATGTGTATTGTGTACGTTTAACGCTGTCGATGCGGCAGGCCAAACATTATTGTTTTATCTATGTCTATACTTAATGTTTCATTTTGATTTACCGTTTAATTGAATGGCGTGGATTTTTTAATTTGTGATAATTTTGGCGTAATCATATAAGTGTATGGAACAATATGAAATTCATCACTTGACGTATAAAATTATGTGTACTATATAGGTAACTACATGGCAACTAATGAAATTCAGTTTTATATAAGTTAAAATTGAAACCTTTATATATCTTGCTTTTAACCATTATTTGTTTAATTTTGCTATATATTATTGAGTAATATGTAACTCGCAAGATTTGTCACAGAATTTCCTTCACAAAATCAAGTTTTCCACGGATAAAACAAGTTTTCCTTCATCAATTTCACTACCAACAATAAATATTTCATGCAATAACGTAGCATTAATTTCAAATTGATTCCAATTTACAACATTTACCGGCGTATCTTTATAGGCAATGTATTAAAATCGTCAAAGAATATGTAGGTAGGTACAACACCTCGTTTTTTTTGTCGTGATTTAAAAAGTAAACAATCTTACGGTGTCTTTTTATTGTAATTATCGATTTAAAAATAAGACAGACACAAATTAAAAATAATTAAAGAATAAACAATTATTTAATGTTAAAATAAATTTCTGTACACTTCTAAATATTTTTTTAAATTAATGAAATATATAAAAGTAGTTCCAAGTTTGTTTACTTTTTAAATCACGACGAAAATAACGAGGTATACAGTGAAACATCAGTACGAAGTACGAAGTTCATGTAAACATACGCGGTCGGTACGTAATACAATTATCTGTGGTCATCAGAGAGTACGCTCGCTGACAATGTATCATTATCAATTAATAATTTCATTATGACTACGTTAATGCCATCGTTTGCACTTAATGCATTTTTAAATTAAAGCACGGATATACTTTTTAAAAACAATTTTGTTGTTATGATGTCATTTGTAGACCTATGTAATTTTAAAAATTTTGTGGGTCTAATTTCTTGTATTAATTCAATTAATTAAAATAATAATTAAAGCAAATTTAAGATCTTCATTAAATAGATAAAAAGTATTTATTAAGTTCAGGTAAATGTAAAAAAAAAAATTGGTTACTTTATATAAATACCGATTTTCTTTCTTTTAGTTAGCTTAGATGATGTATATGAGTTACTAAGTAAACAAATAAAATAATAACATTTCACAATCGTTGAGTAAAGTTCTAAGTAAGCTACTTTGAACTTATTTGCACGGTAAATCAATAAATTGCGTTTCACAATTTCACTTTAACTTACGGATGATTGTGAAACGCATAGAGAGTTACCGGAAGGATTTACTCTCTGAGTAGTTTACTTTATAAATAACTACTGACATCTTTACTTATCGATTGTGAAACAGGCCCTTATTAATATTAATAAAGCAGTACCTGAATAAAATATTTAATTTCCGATACAGAAATTTCCAATTAACGACTGCTCTTTATAATCCAATCGACGTCAAAGAGTCCAATACCGGCACGGAAATTGCAGAAGCCAAAAAACCAAAGGAGCAACGAGGAAAAATAATTATTTGCTGTTTCTGCGTTTGACAGGAAAGATTTCGATATAAATCTTGCGAGAGTCGGCGCATTAAAAATAAATAAGGGGATACTTTGAGGTGAATGATGACAGTGTTCTTGTTTGGTGTACGTTTCGTGGTTTTGACAGTGATTTTGGCGCCATTAAAATGTTTACTCAGAAATCTGCTACCGACATGTAAGCGCATATTGTGTTCTTAGATGACAAATGGGTAATGGTGTGCATAAAGATGGGGTATTAAGGAATACACGTGGTATGTTTTGATAAGTTACATTTGTAAGACGACCCGTACGGCGCAATGGTTACCTAATGGTCTGGATGTACGATTGTGTTTTTCTGTGTTGTCCATGGCACCCACGACACATGGAATGATGTAGTTTATTCAAGTAGCACTAATTACTTGTGCATGTAAACCGAGTATTTAATAACCACATCATTCTTCAGTTTATTATTTCAGTAAAATCTGTCTCTTAACTCGCAATTGAAGCTAAAAATTAAAAGGATGCGTAACCACGGTCTTATATTACACATTCAAATTAACTTGAACTCTATCAATATGTAGATAAGCATGCAAATCGCTCGAAAACATGCCTTACTGACTGAGTGTTTCTCAAATGATACACAAACGCGGCACTGTATGGGAGGCTGCGAGATTTGCATGGAGATGGCGCCAGAATGTCGACCTTTGCCGGCAAAACATCATAGCAGGGTGCGCAGATAGGTATATGTATCTAAGTATGTTATAAGATAAAAATGTATTTATAAAAGTATGTTCACGAAACTTATCTGTATTCTGAGAAAACGGCAAAAAAAACCAACAAAGTCGAATGATGTAAAAAGTGATTGGGAGGTAGGCGTTATATTAAAAAATATAGGACACTTCTGCAATAGAGACGAGTCCAATGACACGTTTTATGTTGAAATCCTTCAAGCCGTTTAGGCTGTACAGTCTCAATGAAATGGACATATCTACATACGCTCGAAAAACAATCCCTCCTTCAGGCGTAGTTGAGTATCCGTGGCTACATATTACCATATCAAGGCTATCGAACCAGGGACCCATTGATCGATGTTTCGTCATAGTAACAACCTCTGCACGGCTTGCCGAACCAGATACGAGTATAGTAACATTCACCGATCCATTACAAACTATAGCCAGTAATTTCTGATCGACCCACGTGCAGTTAACAGAGTGCCAGACCCAAATCAAAGCGGACGGATGGTTACGTAAAATGCTCTGCTCCAGTATTCGGTTATGTGCCAAAACTTCCCAAATTTGCATCGAGATGGCGCCAATAGCGACCGTGCTCGCTATAATACGGACCGGGAAGTGATTTAAACATTCACTACGGTGGATCTGGATGGCTTAAAGTCATGGTAAGGGACATGTTTATTTTGCTGCTGCTTTCGTTTAGGTTTGGGTTTTGTTTGGAGGTTTTAAATGAATATGCAGAACATGGAGTGGATGAACCTTCACTTTGCTGAAGTAAAGTTTCACCAATATGAATGTAACCAGTTACAGAAAGAAGATTTTGAACGGTCTCACACTTGACTTTTCCTCTTACATAACTGTGAATACTGTAAATGAACCAAAGATATTAGGAAATTTATGCTACCTAAAATCTTTGGACAAGGCTTATTGTACGAGATCTAATAGCGCATTTAATAGGAAAAGGTGTGTTTTCAAAAAACGCGAGTTATTTTCCAGAATTCAGAAGCTCAATATTGGTGATATTGATTCTGACCCAATTTCTTGTCTGTGTTGATTTATTTTATAATCCAAAACCACTATCTACCATAAACGATAGCGCTGCTAATATCCGGTGCTATAATTCTTCTAAGATATTGAGTCGAGCCAATAAAATCGACGCCTGCGTCTAACGGCCGAGAGAGCTTCCACTAGGAAGACGGTGAGCACTTGAAAAGGCGCTTGGTAAAGATTAATGTCCCATTGCGGGTGACACCACGTAAATATCCGCCACAGGGTCCTACCCGGGTCACCCGGTTATACCCGGTCTTACCCGGATGGTGTTTATATTGCGAAAATATGGATGACGCATCTTAAGAGGGTTGGAAGGAGGATATGTCAAAATTGTGTTTGGTTATTCCGGCTATAGATTCTGTGGACTTGACAACTTTCACTTGCAAGATCTGGGTTTAAGTTAATTTTTTTGTGATAAATATTGTGTTTTATTTTAGAAGTAGGTCTTAAATCAACAACAAAATATTTAATATCAATTGGTTTTGAAATAAATAAAAAATATGAAAAAAAAGCTATTGCTATAAATGGTAGAATAATTTTCGTAACTCGCAAATTATTATAGTCTAGGATAATAACTGTTTAGTGTTGTGTTTTATTTATACCCTGGTGTTATTCGCCATATTTGGATGAATCTGGAATTGTCTTCGCATACCTGTAACAAAAGAAAATAAATCATAAATATTTATTTAATTAAGCATTAAGTTGATATTAGTACTTTTTTAGATTTTTTTAAATTTATAGTCCGGAACAATGTAAAGGCCGTTACACACAAGTTCATCTCAAAAAAAATTGGATGTAATTAATGACAAGTTGAAGACATGCCGGGTTTCACCGTCAATACCATAAATACCTTAGTGCGTGTTGTACAAACACCATAAGGCACCAGTTTTACTGTCACCAATAGCTATAAATCAGGTGTATAGCACGGCAACATCGCGTTACTGTCTGAATTTATGAAGCTCTGGTGTGTGACGGCCAGTAAAATAAAGTTATTGCTTATTTATATCGATTTTATAAGGTCCCTACTGTTTATGAGGGTTTTTATTGAGACGGCCTAAGTTTTGGTATGGAGTTAACTGTTTCAAGCACTTGAGTAGAATGGTTCAAGTAACGGTTTATTAAATATCAATAAAGCTATCTTAGTTCTTAAAATTTACAGATTTTCTTTAAAGGCGCTTTATCTGTATTTACAATGAAACCTTTAATTCACTTTGATTTTGTAGAAGCGTACTGAAAAATCTACGATATTGGTAACGTCATTCAATGTGTCCCGGATTCGATTCCCAGTGAGATAGAAATTCGAATGATGAATTTATATTTCTGTTCTAAGTATGAGTATGTAGTACTATTTATTTAAAATGTGCAACATTATATCCACTGTACACATAATAATATATTGAGTGTTAAATTTGATTATGGCACCAGTATTAATTACAGTCAAATCGATGTTCCAAATGAATAACAATCGTCAGTTATAATAAGGATGTGCAATTCCAAATAATCGGTTCGGGTCGACCGAGATCACTCCGCGAGCGCATATATTAATATTTAATCCCGTGGGAATATACACATGTGTGAACGCCGCTTAATTATCGCCCAATGATTACTGGTAGGCTCGGCCCATGTCATTTAGATTATGTAAAGCGTTCTAATTATGAAATTGGATAACTTTTTTTTGGTAATGATTTTTTAATTTTCCAATTTAGTTCATGTTTAATTTAACTTGTATCTTCTTTTCTTTTAATTTTTTCCGTATTTTTTTTTAATAATTAAAGGTTAGGTACCTACCTTTAATTTGACATGATTTATTTAGCTCATGATTAAATATTATTTTCTCTTACAATTTTATGATTTGATCATTTATTTATACACACACACACACACACACAATAACACGAATTCTTTTATATATTGAAATCATAAAGTAGACGAACAAACAACTACCTACAAACAAAGTACTTAATACTAAGCCCGCATAGTACCGATAGCAAAATAGGTAGCAGGATTTACGAGTATTGTGAGTTTCGCTCAGTTGAATTACTTGGTTGTTATGAACTAACTCGCGACTTAAACTTAGCCGGGGCTAAGCTGCACTGCGCGAGTACTAATTAAATGTCCAAAACGTAGTCGACTAAGTTTGCTGTAAATAGCCGGTGGAGTTAAACAGTAGTTCTTAAGTATGGCTGAGTTTGTAACTCACAAAATTCTAAAGGTACCTACAGATTATAACATGAATAGAATTATAATATTGAACAGAAAAATAAATAAGCGGCCAAGTGCGAGTCGGACTAGCGCATGTAGGGTCCGTGTCATCATTTATAAAAAAATACTTTCTTTTTTAATATCCAAGTTTTTACCTGTTTATTAAGATCGAGAAAAAAATTGCTTAAAAATTACGTTTGTTGTATGTGTGTCCCCCTTTAATATTTACTTTTTTCATCATTTATTTTGAAAGTTAACATACCACTATATGTTCTGTGAAAATTTTAAGCGTCTACCTGTTGTCGTTATTAATATTGAGCCAAAAATACGAAAAAAACGACTGATAAATGGGAGGATATAATAAAAAAACTTGGTTAATGTCGTTAAACGGAAATTAATTTAATGACATATCACACGTCAACCCGTTTAGGCTCTAGAGCGTGCCAAAATTGGACATACAAACGCTTGAAAAACCTTCTCTCTACCGCTGCACGCAGTTAGTCGTTACCATGTCGTGACATCGTTGCTCTATCGGATCGTTACCCACCAATTAAATCTATTGATAAAGTTAAGCTGTCACTTTATTTCAAAGTTTAGTATGGATTGAGTATAAAAAGTTTAACTATAATACAAAACTGAGGCTCACATAAATAACAAATTAACTAAGTAACTAGATTAACCCTGGAGTGAGAACTCTGTTTAACAAGCGCGCGTCAGTCGGGCAGTTTTAACCGGATTTGACCGGTTAGATCCAGTTAGCGCTGACGCTTTGACGATGTAAAAGTTTGAAGGCGCCGCTGGTTTCGATCTGATTGGTGTAACACTTTACGTATGTTGACAGATCCGGTTCAAACTGGTTAATTCCAGAGTAAAATTTTCCGTTTATTTTGGTTCGTTTTTTAAACTGTTCCTACAAAGTTGGCGAATTTGAGTGAAAACTAGCCTATCATCTGTCGTTTTGCTCGTGAAAACGTTTAAAATCTTCGAGTTTTTCCTACTATTATGCTTTTATTATACACATAAACGTTCCTATTGAATCACTCTGCCTTTTGATGAAAACTGCATTAAAAACCGTTGCGTCTTTCGACTGTTTATTCGCTTATTTTGATTAAGTAGCTCGGCTTACTTTATTTACAAGAAAGCGGGAGACAGACTACATATATAGCTAATATTTGAGTGGTAATATCACCCTAAAGTGTCACATATACACACCCACACATGCAAATCTGTACCACACTAGTTTCAGCTTCAATCAAGTCGCTACGACTCTTCATAAAGGTAGTGTATGTTCTCGTAATTGGACCCTTTCATATCGCGGCGGTAGTTATTAGGAAAATGCAGGATTTTCTTGGGAACATAAGAAATGGTTCGCCTTTGTAGAACGGCGTCGTAGGCTTGCAATCTTATGTATTGCGGGTTGATTACTGTTTCCATCTTCATTACGTGTCAATGGTGATTTTATGACCGATAATTCGAGCGTTATAATTATGCGATAGGTATAAGTAATACCACTAGCACTACTTACACATTATAATGTTAATTGTGTTACAAAAATGCCTGCTATTATTAAAAATATACATTTATAGTGTCTAATAGTAACTTGCTTCGTTTCTTGACTTGAATACATATTGTCAAAAGCTCATTGAAGTCAATTGAATATCCTGATATATCCTACACATACTCGCACATAGACACACAGATTTAGCTTTTAACTTACCTCGTTATTAGTATTTTACAGATTTTTATGAACGCATTTAGGTAAAAGCTGAAAAAATATCCAGAATATTATATTATCCAGTTTCATCCACATCCCTACCCTATCCGATTACAACAATAAAGTCTAGGATAGCAAAATACTTTTTTCAGTACCAATATACTTATTACTTATTGAAACTGATACCATATTGAAGTTCCTAGAAAGCTTGATCCAGCCGGCTGAACACATCAGTCTACCGTCCAATTACATTCAACATGGCCGACCCGGATGCGCTCCCGGAATTGATTAATAGCAATTTACATCACAACTATAGATCGCTGAAGAAGCTTCCTGGAAACAAATTGACTTTGTGCCCATTAATGTTGATATTAAAAGAGAAATGATATTGTGACTAAATTCTCGCACTCGATTTAAATGCGTAAAGATTGCTTATTGTTATTTCCATACTAACTGATTTAACTATTATCCTGCAGGTGATATTATAAATAAAAACTCTGTTACAGATATAATCTGTAAAATATAGTTAGTCTTTATAACTTTGATCTTCCAGCTTATCTGTGGCACATTGTAGGGAAACATGTACACCTAAGAGTACTCCATAAAGTTCTCAAAGGTGTGTGAAGTCTGTCAATCCGCACTTGGACAGAGTGTTGGACTATGTACACCTTACACTATGTACTTTTATTATCTAGTAGACATAGATATCTTACTAGGCATTACCTACTAGGTGTAGGAAATCTGAGGCCACGTTAATAAATCTGAACGCTAAGCAAAGATGACCATTAGTCGGCACGGAACTAGTTCAAAGATTCAGCCGTCGCGTCATTAAAAGAAGTCGTTTATAACAACTTTCTCGTAAGCTTTTACCTAAACCCAATTAGTGTGAAATGGACTCTCTTTGTTTCGTTGGATTACGGAGGAAAATTACTATTTTCTTATTTTCTTGTCGTTTAATTTCTTTATTTGCGATTTATTACGACCTTTTTGGATATTTTTTTTTCTCTCCAGAATTGGTTTTATACTAAGAGGTCCTTTTTACAGAAATGTTAACCTTGTAAAAGTAAATGTTATTGTTTTTTCTCATTACATTAAAATTAGTGTAGTTGCTTGTGTAAAGACAAAAGAAAACAAGAAACCACATTGATTTTTTAGTAAAAAGGTGAAGTAATTATTTAATCTTTTAATGCTAAAGCTTAAATGAAGGACAAATAGTAACTGTTTCATTTGGTTAATACATTACTAAAATTAAAAATAACTAATCTATCGTATATTTTAAAGATAAAACAGAGACCTCAACAGTATAAGGTAAAAACAAATTCAAATTGAAATCGGAGAACGAAAAAGACCCGTCATTCCGTCGCGTAATGAATGGGAGCTTTAAAAAAATAATCGTAGTCATTATAGCAGTGTTTAAAGGACGTAGTGTATCTAATTGGCTGACTGTACACTGTACAGCTCAGTGACTTGGCCAGAGTTATTACGTTAATTGCAGTTATTAGTCAGTTCTAGCGAATGCATTGTCTTTTTTGAAGAGATTTTTAATGGAAATTTAATGTCTAGAAAATAATTTGGGAATTACAATTGCAATTTTGTTACTTTGGTTACGAATTTGCATCGTAGGTAATGTGGTCGTACCTATGTAATGAATGGATAAGTTAATTATTAAAGAGGTTCATAGTGTTCCAGTGATAGCCTAGTGGTTTGTACGTTGGTGTCTCGAACGGGAGTTTCTGGGTTCAAACCCAGCACGCATCTCTAGTTTAAAAAAAAATGTGTGTATTAGATCTAATTATCACACACAGATGGGATGTTACACATATAATTGTATGACTAAATGTCGAAACTAATCTTGTAATCAACAATTTGGATGAGGATTGAGTCTTAAGCAGTTCTTAATTGGAGTTCATAGAGATCTATTAAGTATCCAATTTTATTTTCATCCCGAAAGTGCTGATCTAGTGACTTTTTATCTTGACTTTCAAACCTCATCTCTCTCACAAACAGCACACGAGTTCCTCAGATTTTACAAGAGAAATTGTAGAAAATTTCTGCGTGCAGCAAATAATTTCATCCCAATTATAAAGGCATGTAGAGACTGTACGTTTAGAAATAAAATTTTCATTTTGTAAAGGCAAGCACACATGGCGCAGTAAGTAATTGTCAATGAAGATCGTCTAGACGGACTAATGTTGTGCGGCCTCATTGAAATTTTAGTTGGGAATCATATTAGGTAGCGCAATTTTATTTTCTTTCATATTATATTTGTGTAATGTTATTAGTATAATGATTACTGTAAATATTTAAAGGTCATGTAAGGTCAATCTAGTTATACAATGACGTAGAAGTAGGGGGAAGGGGGAATCTTTACTTGGTACTGAAAGTGAAACGAGTGGTTGCAGGTTCGATTTCTAGGTAGATATGATATATACACGAAAGATAAAATGTTTTCCTTAGCTCATGAGCTTTACCTACTAATTATTGAGAACTAGTCCGGGAAAGAATAGTTTATGTCACGTTTAAAATTAAGTAACCATAGTGCGGAGGCATAAGTGTAAAAAAAAGAAAAAAATAAAAAAAGACATTCCATTTAGCACAATTAATTGATTAATTCATAACATGCACAATAACAAAGAACGATGCGTTTAGCCAGTTATTTGAACAGTCGATATTAATATTGTCACGCGATGCGATGGCGAGGGGGTATTAACGAACAAAGATTAAGATTAACTGACTTTTAGCATTTCTTGTCTGTTGCTGATAGCTCCATAGATAACAAATAACACATGTTTAGCACGCACGCTATCTGTTTGTTAAATTAGAGGACCCATTCTTTGCTCGAAGTTTGACCATAACTCAAATTGTCACACAATAGACTATTTGTAGACTCGTTCGATATTTGTTAAATTAGAGGACCCATTAAAAATACTGTATAAAACTCCAACAAAACTTAGAACATTTGGACCTGAATGAAGCCGAGAAATGAACTTATTGATCAAGTCAAACCCCGTTAAACTTTCTACCAACTTCGCCCTATTAATGTTTTCAAAAGGACTTTTACCAAAACAAACATTCTAAATTAACGTACATCATTTTATTGCAAAGCAGAATCATTAAGTTCGCTATCAAAAATATCACCAGGATCTTAATTGGGTGCCTCCAGTAATTACGAAAGTCCGTACAATTCAGTAGAAGACCGCTCTTGAATTATTTAGGTTAAGTATACCTGATATTTTACGATGTTTTAAATAGATATTACTGCGATATTTTATATAGGTTTACTGTGTTTAATACTGTTAATGTACGAGGGGAAAGCTCTAGGTGTCAGCATTAATAAAAAATACTTAGAAAATGTTTAATCAGAAAAATCCGGAGATATACTTTGCTTACTTTTATAAAGAAAATCTAAAATTCTATTGATTCTATAGAATTAAAAGTAACAAGTTTAGTAACAGCTCAATAGAGAATAAATGACGCCTACTATAATTACGAATAGTATCTACAATTTTGATTAAGTATCTAAATTATAAGAATTTTGTAGGCATGTTATGCCTTCGATCCGAGGTCCTATTAATTTTTCTAATTATCAGATCCTTCAATTTAATTTCAATTGAGTATCGACAGAATAGCTTACCCATTTGTTGTTCTATTAATTTACGTGTGCGTATTACCAATGTGTATTGTGTAATTATGCAAAATATGTACTTACTTAATTTCTTATAATAAATCGCCTCATAATCGAGTCTCACTAGTAAAATTCTTAGTTAGCAGAATTAGGTCCTAAATATCACTACAAACATGAAATAGGGACTATTTTGTGTTAGAATACATGGCAAGTTTACGTTTACCCACCATCTACGTTTTCGACGAGTAACAAATTAAAATGGCGTTCATTCGAGCGGGCGGTCGAAAGCACCGCATCATCTCTCGGGAAGACGTGATCCGACTTCAGAATACTACACGAGTATTATAAGTGTGTACAATAACATTATGTATAAATAGGTGTAGGTGTATAACAAGTTCTTTAGCTATAATTCTTTTAGAGGACTTGAAATATCTGAAGTGATTTTTCTTTGTGAATAGCAAAACGGGCTTAAGGTTCTGCTATCCACTGTCATCCAAGGACATCTAGGACAAATGTTGTATAGTATAACTGTAGGAAGAACTGTTAGTCGGTTAGTTACTGTTAGTCGCGTTAGGGTTAATGTTAATGAGAATTTTTTCTATTATAATACTATTCATTAGACATGACTGTGGAAGTCAGTTTTGTTACAAAATAATAGTAGTCGTCCAGTTAGTTATCGTTAGTACGTAAATAATGAAAATAAATTCATGGACATTAATTTTTACATGTCGAAATCTGCCAAGTAATTTAGTCTTTAGTACATGCTAAGGAAATGGACACACATACGAGTACAAACATACATAAGTACATTATTCTACAAATATTCTAAGCCATGAACAGACGATGTACTGTGTCTCATTACTGACTATTAAACTCTTTGTGGAGAAAGGCAGTAATACACCGTTGAAATACCGCCAAGGGTTAGATTGTAGGTTACGTATACCGTGATGATATGCTTGTAGCAATAAGCGGAACGGATTATAAGTATAGTCACAGGTAGGTGCGTTATTATACAACTATGCCAAGTGAGTAGTGATCGCAGTCTTGGATTCGAATCCCGGTTAGTCCTGTTTTAAATTCCAGTAGTGATTGTAATATCTGATTTGAGTCCCAATTAGATAGAAAAAATATGTTCGACGTTACATTAATGTGTTATTTTCAGCCGTTATTAGAATAATAAAAGGTATTGTAGTTATTTTATCTTTTGTTTTAACAGGCTGGTTTTTCGAAATTTAAAAAAAAATCGGAGGACTAAGTCCGTAATTTGCTTCAGTAAAAATTTTCTTTTCATAAAGGTCAATAATAAAGAGAATGACATAATAGAAACCTGGATAAAGATATAACTTATATGTGAATTTATACAAGCGCCAATATAGGTCAACCAAACAGTAGGTTATCAGAAACCATGCCATATCCCAGGATGGATTTAAAATGCTCTTACATAAGTAAATCTGCATTGCAGCAACAAAGTTAGCTTCGCAAACAATCCATTGTTTTCGCTTCAAAACCCACTTTACATTCGAGCCACGAGAATCGTTTCGATTTCAATCTTCGGTTTTGTTACGTACTGTAAATACTCGGAAGCAATCACTTAAAAATACATTTGAAATGTACGAATACGATTTCATTTAGTTAGATAATTGCGTAGATGGGTATATAGGAGAAGTGGTTATGCTTCAATTTTAGTTTTTTTATTGTTTTTTGATTTCGGACAAATCAGTGCTTGACGAAGATTCTAGTTGAAAGTAAGTGGCGATGTAGTCTAGGATGGAGACCACAATAACTTAGTAAAAGCCTATTCACTCCTTCCTTGACTCTAACATCATACATATTGTGGGTGGGAATATAGATGAAATTTAATACCTACTCTTTAGACGTAAACGGCATAGATATTCATTTGATTATGTTGACTTAAAGGCTGGATTTCTTCACAATCACAAGGGACTGCAGACTGAGTGGGTTAAACTCATTAACAGCCTACTATTATGCATGGGTCTCTCCTTATAACTGAGGAGGCCTGGAGCATACTCCACCACGCTGCTCCAATATAAACGGAAAGGCAGCCTGATTAATGTTAATTTGAACTTGATGCTTCCACGCGTTCCTTGATAAAATGGACATGACAGAGAGATGGACAGATGGGCATTGCAATGTTTTAACACAGGTCTGGATTGTTATTATTTTAGGAAGGGAGTGTTCCCGAAGTGTCCCGAACAAACACGAAGTCCACATACTAAGACGTCCACATTCTAAAACTCGATTAACATTTCAAAACAAGAACATCCCCAAGGCAACGGACCTACCTGGTTGTTACAATTAAAAATGTACGCTTATTAACAGACCCCAAGCCAATTACGAGCTTCGGAAGGGTTACTTTAATGAGGTGAGGAGGCCTAGCGACTAATACAATGCGCAAATGTTTGTGCAAGCCACCGGTACGGTACTACGTCTGTTTGCCTGTGATTTGCGAAAATTAATATTTACTTAAGGAATTACAAATCTTCTTAGTTAGGTAGAGGTAGGAGCTTGGGAGCACGCTTTACCTAAGGTAGAGGTAGGAGCTTGCTTGGTTTGTGAACTATAACAGCGCTTGCAAGCGCTAATCTTTGTATGGTTACATTTCAACTCCGTCTAAAAACGGCCTTGATCAAAATTACCGTCTTTTAGTCGCACTAGATTTATAATGGAATGATTTATCAAAAATATTTCCTCAAGGCTCCCTTCAACTTTAAATAGGTCAGCGGTGAATCCGGTTAAAAAAAAAACCTGCTTATACTTTTATACCATTTTAACTAACTATAAGAGTGGCTTAACTTAAATATATACATGACTGAAAGGACTTATACTCAAAAACCAAAAAGTTACTCAAATAATCATGCAACTAAATTCTTATCAGGACGTAACATACTCGTAATGTTTGATATTGTGATTACAAAAACACCATATTTACTTACACCAAAATACATGTCGTCATTTTCATTATTACTATGTGTACCAGCAATCATTAATTTTTATTTATGATCAGTAATAATAGTGTCCTTCCCCTTGCCAGGGTATCAGAACGAGTCCAGGCGCCAAAGCCCTTCCTGATGAAACCGTATATATTTCCGTGTGTAATTCAATTATACGCAGCAATCACATTGCCAGTATAACAGGTGCATTTTATACAGCCGCACAAGAACCCCAGTGTCGGGCCTTATGTGTGGTACAAGTAATAGAAGACAGCGGGAATTGGTAGCAAGTGGACATCGGACAATGAGGCATCGAAAAATATATCACTTTGTAATTTTCTATTAAACTCCTACTGTGGTTTCTGTGTTTTTATGATTATAATTGCTGTGTGGTAGAAAGTGGGAACACAAATTATAAAGGTCACTAAATCATTGTGTCACGATCCCTTGGACTATGGACATCTGTGACCTCAAAAAAACTGTAAGCCAGATTGTCAGTCAGTAAGTTTTGGTCCTGATAGTGTTATTATTCGTTTGTAAAAGGACTGCTGCAGAAGTTAAGACCGGTAAGCAGACAAATTTGTCTTATTAGAAGTTGTTCAAGATACTTTAAACTAAAAAAAACTCGCTACAGTGAGTGAAAAATGCAACTATTGCGTCAACTGCTTAAAACATAAGGAAAGATTAACCTTGCTCATCTGCAATTGCTTTGGCTAGTCTCAGCTAGTACTGTCTAGTTGTTATCCGCTATAGCTTACAATTTACCCCCCCGGTCACGCCGAGCTATAAATCCCGGAACCCTCCAGACTTCACCGCGACCATTAACACGGCCCGAGTCGGATTTTATGCCGCCAGAAATAGAGGAAACAAACATGGTATTTGGTAACGCGACAGGGGATGCCGCCACTGCCGATGACTTTGCTCAAACAAGTTACATGATGAGTTTCTTTTACTTTCAAGACGTTTGGCGTTGCTTGATATGGGGGGGTTCGTTGTTCACGTTTAAAAATCTACCTTTGAAGAGTATCGAGAGTTTTTTTCCTCCCGGCCGACACTAGGTTACGTAGGCTTAAGTATTTGTCTTTCATAAAGCAACGGTATTACAATGCCACCAACCCCTGCCGCCCATGGGCATCGTAACAAACTTCGAGTAAGACTAAGGAAGGGCTGTTAGTTCTTTATTAGGTCCTGTTAGTAATAGATGTTAATAAGAATATTAGTTGTCGTTAATTCGTTAGTATGGGAACCACGGAAGTTAGTACCTACTATTATTACGTTCTAAATAAAATAAATTTCATTATATAATTGCAATTGCAATATTACAATAAAGACATCGAGCCTATTTTCGCTAGACTTTCCCTACAATTAGGTAAAACAAACAAGCCAAAACTATATTTACTTGAGTCGTTTCCACCAAGGTTTGGTTTAATATTTCCCTATGTTTAATGGCCCGTAAATTGCCCCTGACATTATTGCGCCATTAATAAGTTACTGCTCTAGAAGGTAGGGAGGGGCTTAAAATTGGGCCAGATTTTTAATATGCTCAAAACCTTTTACGCTTATGTACGAATATTACGTTGTATTATTGTTGAAATACTCGTTTCCCAGTTTCCACTTTCTACACGGTGGCATGTACTATTACAGTGGAATTATAGGTACAATTTTCTTTGAGATCGGTGCCAAAAAAGCCATTGCATAAAAAACCGCACCGACCTCAAAAGAATTTAAGGGTCCCTTATTCGTTACATTACTCTTATCACTAATTTTGTCGTTGCCTTTTTTTGTTGTTTCTTTTCCAAGATTTGGTTCGTTAAAAGAACCACTCGACATTTTTTATTTCTACAGCAATGTATGTATGTATACTGTGGTAGAAGACTACATATGAAAACACATTGGCTGGCACCAATGCCACCTGATGCTGGATTTATGGCGAGGGGTTCATGATGGAGCGCCCCTGGTGACACCTGCCTGGCGACCGTTTTAATTTGCCATAAATATACTCGCGAGGATTTGTGTTTATCGGCCCTAACAGCTCTGTATCTTGTGTACATGTACTGTATGTTGTGTACAAAAATGTATACGGAAACCATAGCTCTTAAACTAGATTAATAAGATACCGATTGTATTAATACTGTTTTTTATGTTTAATTTAAGTCGATAGCAAAATTGTAGTATCTATTACCCATCCTATTACCCAGTATATTTTTATTTCAATAAATAGCATTTTCACCGTCAAGCGTAGTTTTATAAATTTTACTTCTCAGTACAACTAAATGATTCTAAAGATAACTTGAATTATCCGTTAAAATAAGTGCAATTTTAAAATGTGCATACATACTTATAAGTATCACTGAAATAAGATATCAAAAACCACGTAAAATAAACTAAATTTACATCTAACCTACAAATTACTTAGTTTCCAAACACCACTTACTAACCAGTACCGGGAAACCTTTTATAGCAAAACCGTAAGTGTCGGTTCAATTTCTTTCACGTACAATCGGGCTCATTCACACCATTCCGCAATAAAGAAACTGTCAAGCGGTTTGCGGGGATATATTTCAACCGATGTACTGCAAATCGAACAAAAGTTGGACACAACAATGCCCCATAGAAACCGCCTTAGCGAACCCATCACTAGCTCGAAGTGTACTATTGTTCTGGTGAAGCGTCATAAAAAGCGTCGACTCGACTGTGATTCTGATAGTGTAACTGAGGCTATAAATCGTATTTTGTGTACACACAAGATGTGATTTTGTCTAGGCGTTTATTTAAACATAGTAAAGACCAATATACTTATTGTCCGGTGGCAATAAGTATATACTGTTTTTCGAGCGTATGTATGTATGTATGTCCGTCCATTTTTGGCACGCTCTACAGTCTAAAATTCCAATTTCTTTCACTATAACTCCCCTCCCCACCAAATTGGAGCAGTTGGTCTTTTTTTATTTTTCTTTTAATGAATACTAGTTAACGTTGGCAAAGATTAAATCTTTTATATTTATTTATTAAATTCTAATCACCCTAATTCCCAATTTACTGTAGGAAAACTCAAAGCCAGAAGCTAGTAGGTCTTTATTTAAGCGACTAAACTTACACTACAGCATATAGCATCTACAAATCTCGTAAATGGTATTGTTTGAAGTGAGACTGTTGACACGGAGCTTGACTCCACGATAGTCCTCGACACGTGGTCTCGTGGTAAATTGGCCTCATTTGAGACAGCTAACAGTCGTTCTTGACCTGCGTTGACTTGGAAGTGTAAAACGACAGTGCTACACAATTTATGGAAAGAAAAAATAAAATAAAAATAAAATTGTCTCGATTTTTTATTTTAACTTCATTAAATATGTATTTGTTCAATAATATTGCGTGTCTCTTTAAGTATAAATTTTCAGTTTATCGCAACCGGGAATCGAACCTTGTACCCTAGTTCACCAAATAGATCAGCTTACTAAAGAACTAACAATAAATACAGTGTCATAAGTCATCTTAAATTTAGTTGCTATCAATATTCAATTCCACTTATCACAATGAACAGTAAATGAACATACGTACGTTTATGGACTTTGATATCCACAGTCGAAGCTTTCAAAAGCCCTTAAAGCTCTCAAGAAACTTGACAAAGCTCGCTGTCACTAATAAATTACACCCACTTCACCATCTCAAAAGGTATCGATGGCACGTGGTCTCAGATTCATGCCTCGACCACAAACCGATTAAGTTAGGCTTACAAAAGGCGATAACCCTTAAATGCTAATGGGGTACTATAGACCCCGCGTGAACAAAGAGCACAATGCGACCGTGTCTCGAACGAAAGCTTTACAGCTCCAATGCGGGCGAGAGATTAAGATTGCGTGCTTAGATATTGATATTGCAATGATATTGGTTCTAAACAAGGTAAATACAACATAAGTGTAACTATCGAGCTTCATTTTAGTCTCATGTACACTCGGAAGAAAAATTTGTTATTAGAGGCCGATCAAGTATTATGTAAGCTGATTTATTTCAATTATTAACCCCCCCATTTCCCTTGTCAGCAAAAATAAGCAAAGCTCTTACCCCCCATACTTACGTTAACATTCCAATATCATTTCATACCATTTCCATTTCAAACGAATAAATACTTGAACGGCCCCTTAAAGGATTTTGTCATTAAAACTAAGTTTCAATTTAAAAAAGTTGTTTTCAATAGTTCCAAAGACAGCTATTTGATAAACTAATCATAATAATTCTCAACTTACCTTCAGAAATCATTTTAAATTTCTGTTAGTGACAGTTAGTTCGACGGCACATTTATCACTGCCGTAACTGCCAATACTCTAACTAAAACAATTAAAGTCCTTTCTGGAGAATGTCTGTGATTGATAGTGACACATTTTAATTGATCAAATATTGTTTGGTTTTAGCTAATTAAAACTGTAGTAGGATTATGAATTTGCTTCTTTGTGTGAGCTAAAAAGTAAAAACTATAATAACTAAATGGTAGTATAAGAATGAAGTTAAGTTTAACATAAACTATTATAGAGTTGTAATAATCATCAAAGCCCATATCTGTCTTGTCCATATGTGAACTTAGCTCTCCTGTTTCACTGAGGGGTTAATATTAATTTACAATTTACAATTGACACACGACTTTGATCACATTGCGCATGGAAGGGTTTCCTTTCCTGTCTATTTATTTTGGGACTAATATGGCGTTCAGGCATTAGAGGTGTTTGGAGTGGCGCGGGCTGCCATTGAAATGGAAATTTGGGTTTTGTTCCACTCGACGTTTTAATTTCGAAGGTTTTGTGCCTTACCTGAAACGGGTGTGCCTTTGAAGTAATGAATAGCCAGTCGATGTGAGTGCGAAGAGTAATATAGCCTAGGGCCGTGAGCGGAATGTTTGAGTGGACAAGTAAATTAAAATGTACCTGCTGCAGTTAGGGGGTTAAGAATTTTTAGCTTTTGTTGTACATAAATGATGGCATAGCAGTTAGGGGGTTATTTTTAACGTTCTAAAGGTTCAATAACGGGTTTCTGAGAAAATTCCACGGTAGTTAATTATGTTATAATGATTATATTTTTAAACAATAGATACTAGAGAAAATGTTTAATATAGTCCGTAGTAATTATAAATGAATAATAAGTATCTACAGAATTTACCTATAATTCTACAACCTATTTACAAAATATACACCTCTTCCTACATTTAATCTAAATATAAACCTGCCATAGATAAACAGGGTGATCCCAAAATTCGACGGGCGCGTCTCATATTTCAAAGTAAATTCGGCAATTTCAAAGGACCCACACCTTCAATATTTGAATATAAGCCCCAACCCAAATAATTACCCAAATTAGGGGAGAGACTTTTACGCACGCGTAAATAAATGATGAGTGCGCAAACTTACCTGTTAGTAACAGGGATGTACCTACCTCTTGGCAAGATAGAGTTGCTTTATGAAGATTTTAAATTAATAGAAAAACTTTTATGTTTTTGAAAACCTAAAACAAAAATGTATTCGGCGAAGAATTTTGCTGTCGTAATTTCAATAAATATGGTTGTTTATATGAATGTTTGTTTTAATCTGTTGCTCATACCAAAAAATATAATAGACAGTGTTCAGAACAAAAAAGGACGTCAAATTTTTTCTTTTTTTTTGATCTGACGTACTCGTATGTTACCGAGCACGATCTGCCGGATAATGTATAGGGAAACGTTATCATTTGTTATTAACGGTATGTTTTTCCCTACTACGCTCTTGTTATTTCCGAAGACTACGTCTTTATATTTTTTGCTCTGTGATTTTGGTATTGCTACTGGAATAAATGCGCAATTGCTATTTATTCAAAATATGTATTAAGAAATACCCAATTAATTAATATCTTTTGGCAACCCTGAAACCTCTTTATAAAAGATAATCTAAACGACACATAGAAAATTCATCTCTAAATAGTCTTCATAAGGTTTAAATTGCAATGTAAAGGTTCTTGATGCATCGTATGGAGAAGTTTTAGTTTGTCAAATATTCATGGAACCGGAATCGTTTTGGTCTATCTATTAATGTCGGATATGAGGAAATACTTAATTCATTATTTATTTGGTTATATGTTTTTTTTATTATTA
>LGAG01000128.1:85414-105174 GCA_001278395.1 Lerema accius
TTTCTAAGCAGTTTAAGCGAATATTTACTTACGAAATCACTTAAACATCACTTTAAAAGTGTGAATAACATGAAAATGTATAATTTTCTCGTTACGAAAAACTGCGTGCTAAATAGGATAGGTTCCGCAGATTTTTAAAAATAATGTAGGCACATACTAACTAGCTCGAGATTTCACGTGGTTAAAATTTACATGAGGAAGAAGTGCACAAAGCTAAATATTTTGAAATTAGCATAGTAATCAGAAGGAAGGCCCCATTAATATACAGTTGATGGTGACATTTGACACTTTCGAGCCAGCTATATCCCACTCGTCTACAGTCTATTCTATAACTTGATGAGTTACGAATGAATTTCGGTATTTTTACGATACCAACCTTGTATCAACACTATACAATTAACAAAAAGTCCAATCTTTATGAAAACAAGTTGTATTTTAACAACAGATACGCCAAATCGATCCACGTTCACAATATGAATATTGATGGTACGACGTGCGATGTTTACCGCGTACTACGTAATCACGTGCCGCGTACCTACCTACGTACTACGGTACGTGCGTACTACGGTCGTATAGACGCGGTACGAAGATAGATCGTAGGAACCTAGTTCCGTTTAATTACTTGAACAGCACCAAATGATCGCGCATATAATTAATTTATAAATGTACACGAATAGAACTCAATATGGAATTCAAAAGTAAGGCATTTATTTTCAGTCTATTACGCACTTCTTTCGTATGTAAAAATTTTCTTTACTTTAAACAGAGAACCGTTGTATAAAATTCCACCTGGCTTTGGTCTGACAGAAGATGTTATTAACAACAACTTTCTTATATTATAAGGTCTTATGTCCCACGACTGTGTCACGAAATAGAACTCTATTATGTTTGAGTGCTATGCCTATTTAGAAAACATGTGATTGTGTCAGGTATTCGTAAATGCATTTGTATGTAACACTTCAAAAAGAAAATACTTTTGTGCACTCTAAGTAATATAGTTATCATAGTAAAACCACACCGAGCTCAAAAGAAATTCTATGTCCCTAATCCGTTATTTCGTACTTTTCAGTTACATTTTTTTTTAATTATAATTTTTTTTTAAACTTACTGGTTTTAATACCACGATATTTAATCATTTGAAATCTCAAAATACGTGTCTAAATTATTTAAAAAAATGTTCTCTTCAGATATTAATTTATAGACGTTCAACCCTTACAATACAAAAACCTATACTAAATGATCTAACGGTAAAACATAGATAGACCGTGTTCGTAGCAAGTCACATTCCCTTCCGGTCGGTCGCTTTATCCATTGTTTTATCTAATCTGCACACCCTCACATGTAATCAGCTCACGTAGCATCCGTGCGGTAGGCCCGGGTTTGATTCCCCGGTGCATTCAGAGGGGTGTAATGCTATAATGGTACAAGATGCTAAGGGTGTTACACACATTGCGTTTTATTTGATTTATTGTGCAATGCAATATTTTTCAAATGTTGTTGTATTTTGTTGTATGGAAATATATTTGCGGGTAAAGTAGTGTTAACTTAGTAACTTTTTTATTAAAATGCAAAAAATAAAGTAATAGTTAATAATGTATACTTTACGTGTTCAGTCGTTTTAAGGTCTATATACTTGTGACGTCAAAAAATCTGTAAATTTTTTTTATTGTACTATTTTATAATAATATAATTATGTTATTCCAATAATAGGTAAATTAAAACTAATACCAGCAAATAGATTTACGTATCTATAACGGTACTTGTAATAAAACAACAGAGAATAAATTTCATGTCAGTTCCTGGTAGCGTTTTAACATCTTTGTATGTAAAAGCCTAACGTGGTTCTTATTTGTATGTCCATAATAAGGTACAGATAATCACAAGGGGTGCGTTTATAGTGCATTTGACTATTTATTATACGCAACCATAATATACCTACTACAGGTTGTATGATTCAGTATAGTAAAAATACTTTAGATGTCATTGGAATTTCCTAAGCATGCGTTATTTAGGAATTAATTATTAACCGACTGCAAATGTATGTATGTATGTTTATTTCTATAGCACGATACACAGACCAAATGGCTTGATAGATTTCAACGAATGAGGCGTCATTAGATTCGTCATCATCCTACTGATCCTACTAATATTATGAATGTGAAAGTTTGTAAAGATGTTTGAATATTTGGATGTTTGTACGTCCTTCACGCTCTAATCGTTAAATGGATTAAGCTGAAACTTGTCACACAGATAGTTTGCATCCGGGAATAGGACATAGGATAGATTTTATCCCGATTATAGGTTTCCTTGGGATGAATCCAATATTTTTTAAACTACTCTTCTTGCGGGCGAAGCCGCGGGCGACGTCTAGTAGGCTATATATTTTTTACGGCACTCCCCTTAAAATAATACAATATTATAGCAGTCAGACTTGTTTCCGAATAATAATCACTTGTCATAATGAGATATGGGCGATTTTCATACACAGAGTACGCTTAAATCTATAGAAGCAATGTTTCGGACCTCTGAAAGTACAGTCAAATAAACAAATAGCACCCCTCGTCATTGAGGCTTTTTGTCTAGATTGTCTAAACCAGACCCGGCCGGTGCTCCACGGACCGCAATGATCGCTTTATCGCGGACGATTTTGACGAAGAGAAATATTTTGACGAATTCTATTTGTTTTTCTTAGTCGCGGGTTAGGGTTGGCACTTTAAGTTTCTAAGGTAATGTAGATTTTTCTGTTGACGGTTAAAATTAAGTCAGTACAGTAAATTAAGTAAGTACAAACAGTAAGTAATGTATGTGTCTCTTATGTATTAGGTACTTTACTTTTTCCACAAAACTGTGTTCCATCGCATATTATCGTGTTTTTTAACCGATTTCAAAAAAGAAAGAGGTTATCAATTCTATCTGTATGTATGTAATATTATTGAAACTGCAAAATTTTTACACAGGATTATCTAGAAGGGCCTTCTAAAAAAATATACAAAATTTCATATGTGTATGTATGTATGTATGTATGTGGGTATGTTTGTTTGTTTGTCCAAGCGTAGCTCCGAAACCAGTCATCGGATTTGAATAATTCTTTTTTTATTCGACTACACTTACTCTAAATTAGGGAACAGTATAAATTTTATTCAGATCGGTTCAGTAGTTTCTGAGATATGAAGTGAAACGTGTCACGGCATAGCCAAATATTACGAGCTACAGGTATGGTGTCAAAGAGAAAATGTCTTAAAACCCTGGTCAAATTGCAGTGCGCATGAAAAAAAATCGAATTTCCGAAAAAATAAATTTTCATACGGACCAAATGGTACGAGTTATATGTACGAGTTAGCGTGTTATCCAAGGGAAAACTGCTCTAAACCTTAGTCGAATTCTAGGTAGCTTATAATTAATCACAAGAGCCATAAAATATCTTCTTTTTAGTTAAAAGTGTAAACAAAAAAGTATGAAATAAAATTATAATTTAAAAAAATTAAACCAATTTCAAAAAAGGTAACTGAAAAGTAAGAAATAACGGATTAGGGACATAGAATTTCTTTTGTGGTCGGTCGCAATTATAGTTATCCTAGTAAAACCACCGACCTCAAAAGAAATTCTATGTCCCTAATCCATTATTTCTTACTTGCCAGTTACCTTTTTTGAAATTGGTTTAATTTTTTTAAATTATAATTTTATTACAGCTTCATGCGAGAAATGTAAAATTGGAAGTTTCGCGGTGAATTGGAATTTATATATGCAGTGGTGCAAATGTATGCACTCGTATGGAAGACACATAAACAACTTTACAGGGATATCAAAAATTTTGTACATTTATATGGCGCTGTAGAAAAAAATAGGGAGCGTATACTAAAAATTGGCAACCCTACACCAGTCCTCTGAGCAACGGACTTGTACCGGAGCAGATGCGACGATTCCCAGCTTTAGTGATTGACACTGAACCCACTTTGAAACGGTTCGCCGGCTAAATACCGCTTGTGAAAGAACGAAAGAGCGAATTATTACCGAAACACGCCCGATGGAACATT
The DNA here is from genome assembly GCA_001278395.1 of Lerema accius. Taxonomy (NCBI): domain Eukaryota; kingdom Metazoa; phylum Arthropoda; class Insecta; order Lepidoptera; family Hesperiidae; genus Lerema; species Lerema accius. Next base: position 89,449 of record LGAG01000128.1, read on the forward strand.
GGAGCGCGCGCTGAACAAATGTTGCATTGTCGCAAATTAAAAGTGGAAACGGATTTAATAAAAAAAATTAGGTTGCTTTGTATGTAAACTGATTGATCTATAGCCAAGAATTTAAACTAAGCTGAATATGTTACGTGTATGGGAAAAAAGGTTACCTATATAAAAAATAATTTACGTAATAAATTCATATATAACTACGTACACGTAAGACCTACTCTAATATCACAGCTAATAATAAAAAAATTGAAAAAAATTGTTATCTTTTTAATCTCGCTTCCTTCAATCGAAAAAAGAATGAATCTTTAAATAACAATAACTTTACGATTTTCTGAGGATTTTCCAAACATGATTGCCTTTATAAAAGATTGAGAGTGGGTTAGACGTATGTCATTCAACGGATAACAGCCTCTTTATATGCAATTTGGGCAGTAATAAATAAATGTGCGAATAACCGAAAAAATCCAATTTCAATCGGACCAGGCGGACCCCGAGCAAATTGGGTCAAATCTATAACGGTCCACGGCCCGTAAATCCTGTAAGTTCGTATTTCGGACCAAGTTACGGCCCATCGACCAATCGGAAGAACGCTTATCGCCATCGAATGACACCGTACCGTAATCGGCACCGTAAATTCGAAAATGGAACTCAACTTCGTTAATTACCGAACTGAGTAACTGTCGTTATCGGGCGACGAATCAGCGGGACGCGGAACCGTTCGAAATTCAAACTTTAAATTCAATTTTCGAATAGAAAAAGCAGCGGCTTTACCAGCCAGCCCTCACAATAGATGCCAATAATTACGCAGCAATAAAGCGAAACGCACCCGCGATTTTATGGCCTCATTAAAATAAATGAAACCGAGCTTTAACATCCGATTATTTGGATACGGTATCGATGTATAAATTCGACTGCCTTCATCAATTTACGTGACGCGCTACCGACCAGTGTTGCCAGGTGTCATGTTTTCCGTCGGATATCTAGATTTTCTAAAGTAAACACGACTGTAATTACCACACAAATGACGGATGTCCTATAGATAACGTTTAAGTAATAATAACGACAATTTATTTCACTTTAATTTATTCATGCCATATGTGTTTGTATACGTCCTTGAACTCCTTTTAAAGGGCTTTATCGATTAATAAAAAAAAACATCAAAGAGTGGTTCTGAATGGTTTATTGCAATGAATTATTACAACCAATTACAATTTTGACTGGTAGGTACTATTATTGAACTTCTCAAAGAGCCTAGCCAAACTATTAAAATATATGACGAAATTGCAAATTGTCACTTCCACCCACACCGTCAGCCCTTCAAACTTAAAAAAATAAATAAAAACTATTTTCCTTTTCCCCATCTCAAATTTCCCAACCTCCCATCCCGAAATTGATTACCTGGCAACACTACGCTACGCTACTGATTACGTAAACCCTGTACTCGCAGAGCGATATGATAACGAACCTAATTCGGGTTCGATTTTTGAAATTCGCTCCAATGTAAAGGCAATGTCTCACCGGTTCGTTTTATTACTCATCATTCGTCTCGTTTCGTCCTCGATCTCGTTATTATTAATTGCGAATTTTCATACTGAATATTTACGCCCTTTTATTGGATTGGATAATAGACAGCGTCTGTTACCGTTGTCGACACTTGCCTAAATAATGAAGCTATCGTTCAAAGAACGCTATTTCTATAAGCAAATATTCATAGCATTCTTATAGATCTGTGCCTAGTACAAATTACAATAAGTAGTGTAGGTGTAAAGGTACGAGTATATTAGTCTTTCACAATACAAGAAATCCTCTTGTGGAACCCTACATTATATATTATGTATAGTTGTAGTGTATTTGGTTTAATAAACATTACTTATTCTACTCTAGTCTATGACAAAAGTCGTGGAAAAGAATGAGCCAAGGGACGAAATAAGCTGATCTGCGACTGTAAGCTGGTTCTCCACTATGACTTACGTTACCTTTTGTTACTCAAATCATTAGATAAGTCATACACACTCTCATCGGGCAATTTCTCTCTGCGCAACGTGCAACTTCCTTCGCTATTCTTACCCAAAATTATAAAGTCTTGCATACAATTTCAACTGGTAATTTCTCTCTGCGCAACATGGCACTTCCTTCTCTTTTCTTACCCAAAATTGTAAAGTCATCCACACACTCTCACCTGGCAATTTCTCTCTGAGCAGCGTGCAGCTTGCCGGCGAGCCGCGCCGCGTCCGCCTCGGCGGCGCGCGCACGCGCCTCCCAGTCGCCGCGAGCACGACGTTCGCGCTCGGCATCGTTGCGCGCCGCTCCCTCGCGCTGTAGACAAACAGAACACCAGTCAGATAGTATTATAGATGAGGGTTTGGATGCATTTATAAATGTAAATTCTATGTTCTTTATAGTCTGCCAATTCGCACTTGGCCAGTAAGATGGACTATGACCTGTACTGCCTGTACACACACTATGAGAGAAGACCCAAGCCCAGCAATGGGATTGTTATAGATTGTGATGATGATAAAATTAATTGCAGTTTAATAAATGTAAACAAGAAAGATACATAGAAACTAAAAAATTTAAACAAGCGTAACATTCAATTCATAACGACTTTGCTAAAATGTATGTAATAATACACCAACTACTTTAATTAACAATATCTTATACGAGTAAAAACGTCTGAAATAGTTTGAGCGTCTTGCATCTAGCTACCTACAGCTCCTGCAGTTGCTAACTCGATCAATCATTAAGTTTGCTTACACAATCCACTCAAGTCAGACTTTGCATGCTTCAATAAAACACGAAAAAAATTTCATAACACAATACATTTTTACCGATTCTAAAATTGAAAATTTATTGAGAGTTCAGGCGCTCAGTTCGTGTTCACAAGCGAAAGGGCGTAAACGACATCTGCAATGACACGTGCCTGTGACGTCACAAGTGGCGGAGAATTGGATTTTTATCGGATCGGCGATAACGTACGTTGCCGAAGACGACGTCTGTTGAAATAGTTTATGCTCTTACTGAACGGTCACTCATGTGTAATGATACTTTTGTAATGGATATTTGAGCACTTTAAGTACCTAACTTTATCAACGACTAATTTATTGCTTGTAGAACATGCTTATAAAGTTGTTTATCTTGAACTGTTAGTTTAAGCATAACTTTCGGAAAATTCCAAGAAAAAAAAAAACAATATAAAGGAAAAACATGCTTTTTTAAATAATCTCATATCTACGTAATATTTGTTATCTACAAAAATTTAAATCCTATATTCCATCAAGAAGTAAATACAGTTTTTGTTCGCGAGATAAAATATTATCTACCTACACAAATATCATTTTCAATTCAAACTAGCCTGCAATTCAGCTCCTTTAAATGCAGCATTTAGTAATAAGCGTTACTATTAAAATTTACATTACTATGTGCTATTTACACAATCACCTATTCAAAGAGCGAACATTTATCTAATCTCCAAAGCGCTTCCACGCTTTAATGAGTGCGTTCGTTCATAAATTGTTCCAAACGAGATAATTTTCGGTACATTCGCCATTAAAATCACGATTTGCACATAAACGTGATTCCCGGTTAGTTTTCCCCAATTAATGGGTCGAAACAAGTGCTAAAATTTGCCATAACACAAATTATTGGTGAAGGTACGAGTTGGTTTACGGGAGATTTTATCTTCGTTTTGCTACAAGTGTTAAGAATTAGGCGGCAAAAATATGTTAATTTTTGTGGTGAAAACTTAAGATCTGGTAAAAAAAAAATGGGTTTCCTTAGATTTTTTAGGGTATAATTAATCTATGCTTAAAGTTTTCGATACACATAATTATTATGACTATTTTATTTTTATCACAAAAAAATGTTAACAAACTCATCTAAAAGCGTATTTAAAGTTGATGAATTACAACACGAAAAGACTATCAACTTGCCCCACACAATGTTACATAACTCTTCGATAAATATATTTTGATTCGAACTACGACCTATTTCCACAAATTCCACACGTCTGTATTGCCACATATTTACGCTATGGATTAACTAATTTCCGCTAACGCTTCTAACTCGTTCCGTAACCAAGTTTATTCCTAGCTTAAAGTTTGATGAAGTTTTAATTGAAAATTAGTCTTAGCCGTATCTTGCCTCCAGTTCATTTGGTCTCGGCAGACCGGTTAATGAACTAAATTTTGGTCCTTCTATAATTAAAACGCTGAGCAATTACGTGCTCGTTAGAGATACAAAACTTTCACCTTCTGTTTCGTGTTTAAGGACGTTTTTAGGGAAATATTAATGCAGGGAATATGCGGGTAAGAATATTGCAGTTATATTGATAATACATCCATACAGACACAAGTTATGCAATGTTGTAAAGTAGTGATGGTTTTTAAGTAGCTATCTATAATATTTGTGGCACGCTATTAATATTTGTGGTAGCCGAAGATTAACAAACTCAATGAAGGAATATAAAAGGTCTGCATGATAAGAATATTAGAGGCATATATATTTAAAAGCATATTGCCCATAGTAGTAACAAATTAAACGAATAATAAAGATAGCCCAGAGTGGCACTATAAAGACCTACAATAATAAATCGTAGTTATACCAAAAAATGTAAAAGAAAACCTTATAAGTAACCAATTTACGAATGACCAGTACACGATAGAATTAAAATTCCTTGATTATATCCAGTTTTACATCGGTAAAGTTGTTAAGATCATATTATTTTTCACTTGTTTGTACAAACCTGTTGCGTGTATTCACATTTATCGTATGCATGTGTTTCTTAATGACACTGTCTTACAAACACACGTAACTCCGGGAACAGAGCGACAATCAACTCTAATTTGGTATGAGAGCAAAAAGATTTGTTACTTTCCCTTTTACGACGGATGTTAGGGGGAATGCACATGTTCCTAACAAATTATACTTATTTTGTTCTTCCTGCGCTCTCGCTATAATCTGTGGGAATATTTATAAGCCATAATTACAGAGTAGTTTTACCTCGATCTAGTTTAAATTATAGTGCTGTATTGATCACGGAACTATTATATATTTTGGACAAAAGAGGCTTCATAATTTGGAGATTATCTAATTGAAATGAAGCAAACTTTTAGGTGAACCTTTTTTGTGTTCTCATAATTTTTCTGGGATCTATGAAAACCAGCAAGGAATCTTTAAATGGATTCTCAATTGACATAATATCGTTGTCCGTTTTCTTTCAATCTTTACTTAATGACGACACATTTTTGTTGCCAGTCTCCCAAGGTAATGAAATTAGATTTCTATGTCAATTTCCTAACACCTAAGTATTTCAAACATCACGATTTTTCATGCATTTAGACAATTACAACACTAAAAATAGTCGTAAAACCATTAGGAGTACTTTGTGTAATTACAAATGACTTCTAATATCATTCATACGAGTATATACTTCGAACTTGTTGTAAAAAGCTTCAAAAAGTTATTGTATTTAAAAGAGAGGAGACAGGTCGAGCGACGCCAATTAGCATAGTCCACAAGTCCACATACACAACTGCATTCACTGACACGGATTGATGGATGGAGTTCTTAAAAACCATCGTTCCAGATTCCAAACTGTTTAAAGAATACATTTTTTTCTTTATTTTCTCCAAATCTTTCATCCGATGCATCCACGCCACAACATTTAACAGAAATATCTCGGGCCGCAGCCGCGCGGGTCGGCTCCCGTCCATCTATTTTCAGTTTTACACGGAAATTAGTTTCGTAAATAGGAATGTAATGCGACCAAACACTTCACGCGGTGAATGTCAAGATTTGTCGCGGGAAGTTTTGCGGCTGTGTGTTACTAGCACTTAAAAGCTATAGAGAGTATCTATTGTTTTAAAAAAATAGTACCTCCTAGTATAATACGAATAAATAGACTAATATTCATAATTCATGCCCAAGTTTTGGAACTAATGCTATTGTAGTAATTGTTAGAAGAGCGTGCGTCTGTTTTGTCAGATATTTTGACTTTTGTTGGTCGGTTGATCCTTTTGTTGTTTGGTCCTGATCTTACTTTCGACCTTATATTTACGTCTCTTTAGTAAATTTTGATCTCTATTGTAAATTTTGATCACATTGGACAACTTTGGTTATCACAGCTTTTCAATATTTACTTTAGCTGGTCTGTGGAAGTATTGCGACGTTAGTACCACCTAAAGGCTCTTATTGTAATCTAAAACCATATTCGGTTCCCCTAAAATACAGCTAATTTTTTTTATTGAAATCGGCCCAGCCGTTTAAATAGATTTTTTAACTTTGAAACGATCTTTTCCATCGCAAATCGTCCGTTGAAAAGAGTGCCGTCAGTTTGGCGACTGAAAGAAAGGAAGTGGTGTGTTTCGGTTATTTTCGTGTGTTTCCGTCCGCGAGAGATTAGATGCCGTTGACTTTTAACACGCCACCGGCATGTCGATGAGATGTGTCGGTTTTTATAAACTTGTGGAAATGTCGACAAAAATTTTTTTCGCGTCTTGTTTATTTTGCCCCACTTCTGATGAGTATTCCGCTATATTTTTTATAGAAGGTGTCAAGCAAACAGACAAGGCTCAATCAGTCATTAATAAGGGTAACTCTAAAAGTATCACCAATGTATTTGTTTCCATGCAAAAAAGAAGAGAAAAGAAACTTTATGTTTGTCGTCCTACTATAATAAATATGGATAAACACTTATCATACATAGTCATAACGCATATTTAATATTTTGTTAGACAGCTTCACATCCTATTCCCGCCAAATTTCTAACATTCATGTCTAATGTGACGGCTACCGCCCTACCCCACACCTTTTCACCTGTCAAAGTGTCAGCTGTCAGAATGACATACGTGGCAGGAAAAGTACCTGCCATAGCAAATATTTTATTATGATGTTTTGGATGCCAAAAATTATTAGGTAAATAAAGATGAAATATAAAAAAATATATTCAAGATCGTTAAAGAAAACGAAATTGCTTAGCACTTTTTTCATGCACCACTATCTTTTAACATACGTACTGACTAACTTTATTACGTACTGAATTTGAAATTTTGTATTTTAGCCAAAATAAATTGTACTCCAAAAATACGAGAAAAAGGATAAAGTAGACATTATCAAATTTTTAAAATTAACCTGAAAAACTTGGAGCAATTTTTATAAAAGGGAAAGTTTCCCAGACAGAATCACCTTGAAAGGCAAACTTTTATCCGTTGGAAAATGGGTAAAAATGAGACGTTTTACGAGCCAAGAAAACTCTAATTAATTACCGAAGGAAAAGTTGTAGTGCAAAGTTTATCCCCTGCTTAGTGAAAGAGATTTTTCATGTTTTTTTAAAGGTGAATTAGTATAAAATAGTTAATTTTTAACTCTTGTTTTGAACAGCTCAACCTCCATAGATATTCTGTTCTCATTTATAGATCTACTTAATCCACTTTGCAATATAATTTACAAGTTTTTTTTATATAAAAACTTTAACCTTAAATTAATCCTATCTGATCAAAAGATCTTTTTTATATGTTTATATGACAGAAAAAACACTGGGTCGATTTCTGACAGCACCTGTTTTTATACTGTAAAATATCACGCTTTATATGAATTATTATAAAAATAAATGATACACCTTCTAAAAACATTCCTGCTTCGGATGTTTTTCTGTCCATTTTAAAGTACTGTCTCAAATACTTAATGGTTTTCGCCGTTCCGGTTTTAAGTATGACATTTGATGCGCCGTCAGAGGGAATTTTTCAACGCCTCAAAGACGTCATAAATATTTACTTTCTGCTTCTGCACTTCAACACGAGTGACCAGCTTAAGTTTTCACAAGACGAGGGAAAACGTACAGAGTTACAGCTCTCTACCAAACACAAATATTATTTCTACTTTAAATATTGTAGGAAAAAATACGTAGGGCACGTATTTCTTCCATGAATTATCTTTCAGGGAATATAAAACATATCGCAAAAAATACCTTAGTAATTTCATGAAATCTAAATTTTTTTGTTACTTTTTAGATGTCATGAATTAGAAAAATAATAATTTTTAGGGTCACTCAAAGCTTGGTCAATTAACATTAAATCGCGTGAATGACAGCCCTTAATTCGTACCGCAATCGAACCAGTATACCGCAATAGCGTCGGTGTATTCAGTAAGAGTTTACGGGGAAGTAGATTTAAAGCACCTAAGTTAATTCACCTGGGTCACAAAAAGTGCACTTAATTCACCTATTTATTACTAGGTGAATAAAGTCTACTTTACGCATTCATCGCCGCGCTATGTGTGCGTACAATCGGTCCGTTGGCGTCTGAATGATATCTCGTCATGTGTTTTCACAGTGAAATGGAAGTCAGGAAAATAAGAGCGCTTTTTAAATATGAAAAATAAAACGTTAACGAAAATATCTCAGAGGCGTCAGAGTCGAGACAATGATTGATCACTCCATTTTGTTATAGAGACGTAATTGTCTGTTTTAATAAACAGGCCGGTTGATTTATTTGTATATACGATTTAATTTTTATTTCTTGTTGTTTTCGAACCAGATATACAAGACTGTTGCGTTTTAATGTGGAATTTGAATTCATTTTGCATAAATACATAATGATATATTAATTATGATACAATATTGACAACCCATATGTGGCAATGGTGACCATACCGAACCACCGTTAGTTGGGTTCTAGGTTCAATTCCCAATGAATATAGTATCTGTTCTTGACTTTTTTTTATTCATTTTGTCTATTTGGGTAATCCAATCCATTTCATCTGCAACACAGATAATCATAATGTGCAGCTTTGTGTTATTTATCATTATTTATTATAGTGAGTGACAGAAAATGGTCTAGAAAAATTGCACATTTTACAATCTTTGGCAACCCCGTAAACTTTGTTATCAGACCCAGTGCGCAGGCAGAATCCAACCCCGCATCTGCAAAGAACTTAGCACCCTTCATAATTCTTACCGAACATCCCTTATTGACGTCTTCCCTACATTAGATACTGTGAAGTTAAGTAAGGGCTCGCAGCCTCTGTTTTGTATAAATTTAAACGATGTGACTTCTGCTAACAATATTTATTTTCTTGGCGATTTAAATTGAAATCGCAGGTGAACTGACTTCAAAAAATTACATTGCATGTCACTCTCTACTGCTAAAAATGTTTAATTCTGTACATCACTTATTAAAAAACTAGCAAGCCCCCCCCCCCTTTCGGGAGTCACTTATCCATCTCTGTCATTGATACCTCTTAATTCAAATTCTTTTTAAAGGTATCAATGGCACACTTATGCAAGTATTTTATTTTAATCTACTTTGTACGGGATGTTACCTTCAAGTTATTATTTAGTATATTTAGTATAATACTTTTAAATGTGCTGCAATTTGAGAAAGATTGGGAACCCTATGTTCTATCTAAAGTGACACAGATACCAAAACCTCTTATGAACGAGCCCCACTGCTAGTTTGCTTAGGCGTTAGGTATTAGCATCTATAAAGGGTGGCGTAAACAGGGTGTTTGCAAACGAATAAATAGTGTAACCAAATATTTGTCCATACAGTAGTTCTTGCTCAGAACCGTCGTAACTTGAGCTTCAACTAGTAAGGAGTCAATGTTTACTGGGTTTGGTAAAACAAACTGAACTAAACAAAACATGGACTTAGAGAAGATTAGCAAATGAAGATTTTGCTAGTACTTTAATATTTAGGCAAAGGAAGTAATATTCTTTTTAATTCCTTGATAAACTACGGTGTATCTCATTAATATTATGAAAACTTCGCTTAGCATACCCAAAACTTGTTTCTTCATAAACATATATGGTAAACAGTTAAAGGACAACAGTCGTAAATTACAGTTAACATTGAACAACAGTTCAGCGTATCCATTAATTCATGAATATTCCATTTTTAATTTTCTAAAGTAAATGTTGAACCAACGTCCAACTTAAACGAGGGTCAAACGCATGCAATTTTTTACTCAACATAATGTACACTCTTCGTCAAAAATCTAATTACTGTCCTTTGAAACGAGAGCAATATATCATTTCCCACACGACAACCCTAGCGATGACGTCACTTCCTAAACAATGATGGCGATTGGTCGAAACGACGCCACGTGACTGGCACGTGTCAACTCTTTTGACGCTAAATTAGGTAGAGGGAGCTACTAGCACTGTAGTTAGCGAAGAAATTTACATTATTGAGCAAAGTAATGCTTGGATAGTGCGAATTGAGTGCAATCAAAGTGTTATATTAAAGGAGCTTGAGCATTTTCACGTAGTTTCACGTAGTCACGAAGAACATTTAACTGGCGTGGAGCCATTTAATGTTATAAAATTATGTTATGTAATTATGTCTTTGGACTTTTTGTGAGTACTTTAGTATGTCACCGATTAGTTAAGAATGAACTGGTAGATCCAGTAAGCGACCCTATTGTCGATATTCTATTGGATTAGCGAAATTGTGAAAGGTAGTAAAATGCCAGCATAGCAAAAGTTCTTTTAAATGATGACTAATAGCACATAGGAGTATAAAATCATTGCACAACGACGTGTGCCAAGATAAACCCATATACATAACAATATATTGACGTAAAATAGATAGCAAAAAATAACAGAGGGTTTTTCAAGGCCAGCAGATGATTACAAATAATAAAATACACAATAGCACCCCTGCATTCAACAGGATTATCGAACAATGTAGCAACTACCCTAATAATGTTGCCAGCTGCATGAATCAATAAGCTCAAACTCCAATCAAATCAGTATCTCCCGTGATGCTTGCAACCCCAACTCTTATTGCCTTAGCGTCTGTTCGTAAAAAGAATTTGCAATAATAAACACAACTAAAAATAAAGTTATTTTTACCTAAGGGGACTATTCGTTTCTACCCTCACTAATGTAAAATCCATATACTGTATTCAGGGTATTCTAATACAACCTGTGAATTTAAAGATGATAAGATTTTTTTTTAAAGTCAGGTAATTGGTAAAGTAAAGACATAATAACATTATAATATAATTATTGAATTTTATAAAACAAAACTGGAATTCATTTAAATTATCCAATAAACATGATACATATATTGCATTAATGTAACAAATATTATTTTATCAATACGTTATACAATATTTTTTTATCTCTTAGGTACGCAGCAAAAATGTTAAAGGCAAATCAAAAAACACCCCATGTGAAATCTGGCAATCGAAAGATCTAATAAATACAATACAATCAAACAATTCGATAAAAGTAAATTCGACGCCTTCAGTTAAGGATTGCTGTAAATAATTTAATAAACACTCAAGTACGTGACGAATCGTATGGGGATTCCCCGTTTTGCGGTAATGCGCTTACTTTAATCTGAAATGGCCTTACGTCGTAGAACAAAAGTTGGGCGGAAGTGATGTGCAGTTAAAGTCTTGGAAATAGAGCGTTTTAAGATTTACAATAATAAGAATGAATGCATCAAAGATTATGAATGCACTATTTAAATAAGAAGCATCTAGAAATTATTTAAATTGAAAACAAAGTTGGTCAAAGTTGTAAGTTTTGTTTTTCTTATTTTGTAGTACCCAAAGGTAAAAATGAAGCTCTTATACGGCTTGTGATAAGACATTCAAGAATACAATAGTATAAATAAAATTAACATGGTAATTATAATAACAAACAAACCTGAATTTCAGTTTAATTTTCTAAAATTGAGATATTTTTGCATTTAAAAATAACAAAAATCTAACATAAACCCTGCAGTTAACGCGTTAACACCTCAGTATCTCGCTGAGTGAGCTTGCTTTCCGGTTTGCGACACACGCGGAACATTTGTAGTTAAAATATTAAGCAACTGTGCACGAGTTTTTAGTGCCGAAAAAAAATTTATCATCATTGTATCTTCATCGTCTTGGACATAGCTAAGGAACCTGAAATACTAGAAAACTATAACTAAATTTCGCGTATTACATCACATAGTTTTTAGGCGTAAATATCAGGCGCATAGCATCAAAATTCGGTCTTGGTAAGGCAACAACAGAAATCCCTTGGTCCTAATTCGATTGGCACAGAACACGTAAAACGTTAAATCTGCATTTCCCTGCTAACATTCGTCAAAGGCCACACAAATACATTTCCGAATGCTACTTTGAAGACCGCACCGACCCTTGATTGAAGCAGTGATTTCTACCGTACAATTGGTGTTCTACGTTGGTTCAAGTTACGAAACGGTTAGTCAGATCCTTATGACAAAATGCTTCAGGCTACTCACACACAAATTAGTTGGTAATATATGCTCAAAATATAATGCACCAAAGTAATGGTCATGGTCAACTAGATCAACGGTTACGTCAATGAAAGAATTGTTTAAATTCAAGTAGATAATTAATAAGTTTACTGTTTTCTTCTTCATCGATACCACCATTAATTTTTCAAACAGTCATAGACGATGGTTCCTCCTTAACACCACTATGTGTGATTATTTATTCTGCGAAATAACCATTCAGGTTTGAACCTAATAGTAATGTTAAAATGCTTAAAGCCCGTTGGCAAGTGCCAACCTTAAAAAAACAACGGCATTTACCAACTTCAAGCCAAGCAAATTAAATTAAATAACTTCTACAAAACTAAGCAAGTTAATTACTTCTATGCTTAGGAACACAAAACAACAAAACCAGTGCCCAATTTAAAGGAAGCATTGTTTCCAAGTCATCCAATCCAATTCCATGATGTTGCTAGCTGGAATTTTCCAGTTGAGAGGTTTCCTCAAAGGCAGCTCAAATACAAATTCGTGCCCGAACTGACGAACGGACCGACCACACGCTGACCCTTGATTGAAGCGACGCACTAATTACCGAGAAATTCCACCCAAGAATTACTCATGGACATAATTTGTCGATATTAGTTATTGATCAGTTTAATTGGGACTGAATAGTTAAATTATTGGGATGGTTACAACGTTAGCTTTGTAACTATGAGAAAGGTTGATAGTAGAATAAGTAACAACTTTTGTAGGTACTTGAATATACTCTTCGAAAGACCTGTAATTTCAGGTACTTTTAAGGGCATACAGGCAACTTAAAACCCCAAGTACCGATTAAAACTTTACTAAAGTCGCTAAAATCGGTTAGCCTAATCCGGAAACAGACACAAAAAATCCGTCACTTCCTCTAGAGACAGAACAAAAAGTTCCTTAACTTCCTGAGTCGTGTATCAATAGATATAGGGATTTATATGTTTCCTTCTTTACTCACATCAGTTATTCACCCGACAACCATACTTGACGAGCAAAATCCTCTCTAAGTAGAATACCAACGGTTTTAGGAGGCAAGAGGACAGGAAAAACACTATTTACTGAGAACCCGTCGGTAGTCAGAGGGTTATAATCCCGTGAGGGCAGGTTCTTTGCTAAGAGTGCACGGAGGTTTCAGCTTAAGCCGCTACCGTGATTGCATTTCAGTTAAAAATGGATTTCATTTCGGCAATGTTGCTTTTGACTTATTGAACATGTTTTATTACGCCACTACTACATGTTTCAATGTTTAAATTATCTAACTCTTTGTATACGTTTTGCTTTGTTACTTTCCTTTAACAATAATTTCAGAAGAACAATTCAAATATTTGGAAGTAATAAACAAAATAAACATTTATGAAGAAAAACAAAGCACTGATAGGGAAATAGCTTGATAAAATGGCGATATTGAATAAATTCACAATTCCGTTACTCATAATTATTCATAATTAGGTTCACGCAACGGTGATAATTTTAATAATTTCCCACATTGAGCAATGCTTAATAGCTGAATCGCAAGCTTTAGCGGCAATCAACTAGCTTAATTATGAGGAAACATGCGAAAATAAAATAAGACCCCATGGTCATTTTGGGTGAGGTCAAGCTATTTTAGAAAAGCCGCGTAAACTGATTTAATCACAACAGAGTATAACATTATAAGTGACCAAAATTTACGGATAACTAATAGCATGTTGAATCTTTCAACTCGATAAGACTTTTTGTAAATCACCTCTATTCAAAAGCCATAATTTACTTAAGAAAGTGAATAAGTGCGTGTTTACTTGCGACTTCTCTTTTGCGGGTTTTAGAGATGCCATAAATTGAGACCTAATTGATCTCTCAAATCACCTATTTGGGGAGAGCATAAAATCAGACACTATTCACCAGTTAACTCCAAAATTCTTACAAAATAAGTCACTAAACAAATTCTAGCCCAGCAACGTGTCGATCAAGACTACTCGATCAAAACTACTAAGACTATTTCTGATTTTATTAGAGTCGGCAATGTCTACTACTCGATTTAGTAAAAAATAAATAAATGCAAGTGTTTGCAAAAATAAAAGAAGCATAATTAAATGAACTTTTCATAAACCATCACAACTGTTTCCGAAGCAAACAACCAAATTATCAATTAGCGTAACCAAACAGACGCAATGTCTTTCTGATCAGCGGTCTCGTTAAAAACAGTCAGCGGACCGTGTTTATGCCACTATAGTTATCCGGCTCACGAACAGCAACTTTATTACTAATGCAACAAGACTGAAAATTGGCTATCAAACTTTCCTTGTTTCAGTTACAGCCAAGCAAGCATCTGATTTTGGTACGTCAGCAAATATTAAATTTAACTTGCTACTACTAATTTATAAAGAAAAGGTCCTCGTTTATAAATTGTTAATAAAAATATAAGGAGAATTCTGTCATTAGTAGTTCAACATAACTTGACAATTAATGTCATTTAAAGCTGCAGAAGTATCGACATCGATAGTAATAGCTGTTGTAATAGCGGGTGATTGATCAGAAAATAATTAAAATTTGCATTATTAAGTTTTATTTTCTAATATTATTGATCGTTAACCATTACTAGTAGGGCACGAGACTGATAGATTTCGAATTCAGGAGATCCATACCTAAAGAGTACTTCACCCCTTTAATAACTTGTGCAGGAATTCTTTTACGAAAGTTACTTAGGAATTCTGGCATCCTTAAAAGAGCCATGAGTATCAGCTTTGAATGTCATTCAGATTGGCAAATAAATGCGCATATATCGTAGGCATTTATAGTAAAAATATCAATCCTTATTTATCATGATGATGTAAATGAAAATAAATCCAGCCACAGCTGAGTTGAGCACTGATCTGCAATACTGGATGCCCATAAAACTGTCAACGATATATCTATTTAATGTATCCACTGAAAGATAGATGTTTGCATACGAATGGCAGCGAATATTTTACTAGATGATACTACTGTAACATCAACTGAAAATAGTTCAATCGATTATGGACCTTACATATTTCCAATAAGATTCTAGAAAAATTTCGCAAAGTGGTTTCCGGAAAACGGTGAAATCCTTTATGCTACTTATACCTGAACTGTAAATAGAGAAGTGGATATTGGGCTTTCTTTGATATTTTGTTAAATATTTCAAATAAAAATGTGTAAAAAGGTACGAAATCAAGCAAAGAATTTTTTCGAATATGTTACAAGATATAAGACGAAGAAAGTTGATCAAAATGGCAGAAGCAGTACTAATAGCAACATTAATTAGAATTCAAAGGAGACGCGAGGTCTTACAAAGTGTAACAAGTTTTAATATTTACGTCAAAACGGAAGACGCGATGGAGGCAAGACAATTGTGAGAGGAGAGGAGACAATTCGCTAACTTGGGCACGTCCGGTGTTCCCTTTGTTTGATATTATTTATTCTAACTGTACAAGTTTGTCACATTAAATTTATAATTTTCGTGTAA
>LGAG01000128.1:106089-122161 GCA_001278395.1 Lerema accius
TTGTGAGAGGAGAGGAGACAATTCGCTAACTTGGGCACGTCCGGCGTTCCCTTTGTTTGATATTATTTATTCTAACTGTACAAGTTTGTCACATTAAATTTATAATTTTCGTGGAAAATAATAATTTACTGATAAACTGAAACTTAAGTATCACAATTAAAAGTTTAAAGTAAACAATAACGTCGGTGAGTACAAAAATAAAGTTAATATATTTTTTTCAAGTACAGTAAGTTTTAAACTTGTAAAAGTGGATATCTCTGCCTTCTGCGGAGTTCTGCGATACTTTGAATAGTGTTACAGAAGATAGTTCTTTTCACACCATGTATGGTTGAGCTTGAGTAAGTGAACCATAAATTCAAAAAATGTATCCAATGAAAAATTAATAAGATGAAATAAATAAATGTATAAAATATATTAATAGCAATGAAAACGCCAGTGAACTAGATACAATAAAACTCATAGCACATCAAAATATTATGCAGCTTACAGAGAACAATCAGATAGTTTACAAGCAATATAAATCAGAGATAGATGATAATAATAAAAATGAATTGAACATCGAACCGCGATTTTCGATCTGACAACGTACAAACAAGTTGGTTAGCCGAAAATTAATTTAATAATTCGCACGTAAACATTTCACACCGACAGTTGTCAGTATTGATTTCCACAACCCCAGAATAACTGTTTGGTCCAAGTGTTGACGTAGTTATGCAGTTTGGTAACACAATTGCAGTTACGAGAAATTTGTTTAAAATTTTCATTCATCACCGTGATATGAAGTTTTGTTAGGAATTAAAATTGTGCATGTAATAAAACTCAAAAGAATCGACAATACTGATTGGTCGTGCATTAATACGTTTTTCGTAAGTTAAAAAATTGTTGAAAGCCTACAAAACATAATAAAATTTCAACACTGATTTATCATTCATAAATAATATTATTGTTGACTATTTGGAGAACTTTAATCAAATAAAATATCACCTTATCAAGAAAGATTTAAAAGTTGTTGATTTCTTTCGAATCTATAAAAAAAGCGTATGTTGTAATTCAACAAATTTAGCAATTTTACAAATTACAAATAATATAAAAATATAAAGGTTCCCTATTCGCTTTTCGCCGATGACTTGCTATGAATATCACAGGGACCCCACAAAACAAGGGTGGATTTGCAGAATTAAATAAAAAACGCACCTACTGGACATTGGAATGGCGTGGACTGTTTTTTGCCAGTATTCCTAATACTATTAGTAGGAAAGTGTATTGTTATGGGCCGACAGTTAGAGGGGTTTGAGGGACAGCGCTGCCGATTTGTGACGTTTCATTCGATTAAGATGACGGAGAATGGAAAAGGAAGGAGGCTGTGAGTTTTGCACAACTACGTGTTTGACGTCTTATTTTTATATCTTGGTCTTGATATGTATTATAATTCTGATATCTGTTTTGGAAAGGATTATCATTCTAATTTGTTTTTTGTTGTTACTTAACTTTACTGTTATTGAAGAACCAGATAACAACTGAAAAAATATATGTCTCATCATGAAGATAAACTGTAAGTAAGTGTATGTTTGTGTTGTTTTCTTTTCTTCAGTAAATTCTCTAGGTAGAAACGTTTCTTTTATAACATTACACATTATGATACATTTACACCACGCTAAAAGTAAGCAACTAAGACATTTATTGCATTTTTTTACAAGAAACCGCCTTGATTTAACAACTTATCGACTCAGTCTGAGTCACGCAGTCAGCGAGTTATAAATCTAACATAATAAATCAATATTTGAGACGGGAAAGCACCCTTTCTGTTTGCACAAATGCAATTCATTCGACTTATACATGATGCATGCAGTGGGCAGCGGTCGGCGAGTAAATACGACGAATTCGATCCAGGGTCACGGAATAATGCATATACCATAAAAATTCTTACTGACACACGCTATGCTAGTGGTTATTCGCATTAATATAGATGAAATGGAAATGGTTGTTGCTGTAGGTAAGCGGGAAGCAAGTGGTATCGTCGGAGCTTTAAACGTTATTTTGAAATCATGAGTTACAGGATTTAATGTATCGTATAATTCTGAAGTTAGTTTACGTAAAGGTGATATGAAATACAATTATTTTAATGGCCAAAATAATGAAAATATCGCTGGAACTTTGTGAAAAAAAAAGGATAATACCGTTGTATAAGAATTTACTTTTTTAACACTAAGTTCCAGATAATGAATATCAAATATAAATACGATAAAATTGGATCAGCCTAAGTAAATGTACCTGTTGTAGGATAATTTAGGTTTATACTATGCAAACATTACGATGCACTATTCCAATGAATGCATGCATTAATTAACTCCACTATGGGTAAAACTCAATGTACTAATAAATTATCGGCTCGGCGGTACGATGAAAAGCCAATCAGCATTGAAACCAATGAACTAATGCAATTAAATGCGTTTGACATGACTAATCTGCTAGTGACAGCCCTGATAGTCCGTGACGTTTTATTGGAGCTGGAATTCTTTGATCTTGCCGCTTTTCGTTTACTGTTACCAATTAGATGCGGCGTGTAGTACGCGCAGTCGTGTAGGGCTGTCACTTTTGTCAGTAATGTTCGTTTATCTGAGAGTAGTGTGACAGGGAGGGTGTCAATATAATGTTTATTGTTATTTTTATGTGGTACACTAGCTGACACTTATTTTTCACCCAACTACACCAGAAGGTGACTAATGTTTCTCTGGCGAATGTATGTCTATTTTTTCAACATGCTCCAATGCTGGCAATTATTATTGTACGGTTGACACGTAATCACAATAAAATTAAATTTGTGGAGACGAAAAAAAACAATGAGTTTCTTAAACTAAATTCAAATAGTACATTATTGTATTTATTGTACAAATGTATGAAACTAAAACTGCTATAAACAGTAATAAAAACTCGAAAGCTAAACTTCAATTGTAAATCTGTACTAAGTCTCAAAATATCGGCAATGCTATTCCTTTTGGAGCAATAAGAACTTCTAAGCTGCAGAGCTCATAAAGAAGGGCATATACTTTTATATTTGCCCAATACGAAAACGTATTCGAATACTTTTTAAATCGAGTCCAGTGGATATGGGAGAAATCCCGACGCGGGTAATCGGGTAATCGAATATCTCGTATTCGAACGGATATTGAATTTTCCCGCGCTCATTCCGGAAGTCGTCGCGGCTGTTCCTTCAATCTGATTGGTCGACGCCTCGGCGCCATACTTTTTATCTAGTTTATGTTGTTACTCTGTTTGATCAGATACACCGTTTTCTCTGACCGTCTTCTAAGCAGGCTATTTGCTGACATAGAAGATCACGAATTAGTCTTTTATGTTGTTAGGAAACCTGTTATTATGTTGATATTCTTATCAAATAAATGGACTTTTGACGTCAAGAAAAAAGATTCTCACGTGTGAGACGGCATAATCTTGGCTTCTAATTATTTTTCTTGAAAATCACATAATAATGTATATCTTCTAAAAACAATCTTTTTCAAATATATTATTTAGTCATGCGTCTTTGTTTACTTTTATGCACGAGATTTTAACAAAGATTACAACATCTTGTCTTCCCACTATTACGCAAATTGTAAATGATTGATCGTGATACATACAAGCGATGATAGACGTGATATGATAGATATCCTCAACAGTGATCTACGGACATGTGTTGACGTCAATTTCGTTGAGTGCCGCGATGCGATGATAAATGATTAGGCCAATGATTGAGATAGGTTTTGTGTTAGGGCGATAATCTTGTTAGTGCCTTGCGTGTGAGGCGTCATTTGCAAATTTGATTCATAAAACGCAACGCAATACACCTATGTATACTCTAAAGTCGTCGTAGCTCTCTCTGAACTTTGTCACTGTGTTTCAATTTGAAATTGAAAAGTCAGTTATTGACCAAGCTAAGTCTAATATATTTTAATTATTTAGTAAACTAAATGAGATTCTAATAAGAACTGAAAAAGACACAAATAGAGACCGTTCTCGAGTACGATATAATATTCATTTATTTAGGAAATAAATATTTCATCTTTGTGTACATTCAACTCTTCTATTCAATAGACACGGACCCAATCGGGTATGAAAGACGTCTGTCTACAATCTAGACACGCGATGATCCTATACGGATTTAATTTTTTTCATAGCGTATACGAAACCTTTACAACGAAAATTACTATTATTATTACATCGCTACTAGAACCGTAGAAATCTCTACGACGTACACTACAGAGTAGCGAGAAGTAAATGAGTTATTGTGCCTCGTAATGGCCCGGGGGATAAAATTGGCTTTGGTGATACGCTAATGTTTTGACATCCTCGTTTTAAGAGCCGTTATAATTCTTCCACAGCATAAAAGCTTCTATGATAATTACGTTATGAACACACGTTGTATCCTTGACAAAATAGCTATTACGTGCTTTTACCCCTCGTGGATAATCTCTTTGTTCGAAATTGCTCTGAAGTTTTGTTACATTCTCCCCGTTTTAAGCTTAGATGGTTTCAAATAAATGATTCATTACATCACGAGGGATTCTTTCTGAACAATCGCGGTTTTCATCCTGCTATATTTGTATATACATTGGAAAGCTTAAAACTATCTTCAATCTCGTAACAAGGAATTCAGAACAAGCTTTGATAAAATTATTTGGAAAAACAATATGTAAACTTATAATTAGACTCAATAATATTGCGTAGATTACGCTAATACTAAACACATTAATAAGTTTAACAATGAAGATAAAGAAGATAACATAAACATAATAATAAGAATGCTGAGAGTCGCCGAAAGCCGTTTCATTTTCCTGCCAAGCGTCTTACGTAAGGAGTAACTAAGTTTGCGAAATTTTACGAACAGAGAGATTGCGTTTCAATGCGGCTTTACATAAAAGTTTTCCAATTGTTCCACTTTAGAACTAGCTGCCAGGGAACAGAACTATCTTTGTGTTCTTTTATTGCCATCATTTCATCTACCTATCTCTTGAAATCGCTAAGCCGTAATAACCCAATTCCATTTTCAGGCAAGCTTAAAACAACTACATACAATTACATCAACTAAAGTTACATAGCTATAAACTTCCTTTCTTTATCTTTAAAAGAAAATTTCGTCGTTTACTACATAATTCAGATTTTTCTTTTTTTTCGATACATACCCAAAAATACTACGTCATAAAAAAGGTCTTTTATACAAAATTTTACACAAACATAACGACCATGCATTGTCACTACAAGGTCCACATTAATATCGTCGTAAGCAGAGCAAAGGAAAAAATATTTTTCCTCGACAAATAACTTTGATTTACAGGCTATTTCGTGGCACAAATAACGTTTTTTAACGGTGTATGTACGAGCGGTGAAAATACGTGCAGTAAAGCCTATATCTATATCCCTGTAGAGATTAATTATAAATTTCGTTTTATGTCTCCATTTTTTATACAAATTATTGATACTTTTATTGTGAAACATTCTAGAAAGGCTAATAACGTCTTTGGAGGTGATATCAATTTAGGTGATAGGCATGCAGCGATAAAAGCGTTTGACGAAGTCCTTAATAAATTGTTTACATTATATTAAAATGATTACTTCGAGTAATACAAATTTATCCGCAATCCATGAAATACTGATCTGCCAAAACCAGTGTGTTCTTTACGATATTAATAAATTGGTATCTAGGTAATGTAATATTTGAAATATATTTTACATAAAACCGAAATAGAATTTCTTTACAGTTGACAAATGTACATTATCTAGATCCACGAGGATAACGTATAAATTTTGAAGATGAATAACTTGCAGCGAAAATAAAAGATAAAGCAGATTACAAGCAACACCAACAATAAGTAAATATCAAGAATACTAACATGATTGACACCGGAGACCCTGGTCTTGTTCAATTTAGATAAGTTGGTGCCCATCCGTAGCCATCAATGCCAGTCCTCCCCAACAACACCAATAAAATTGAACTTTAAAAGTGCACACATGGAGTTTAAAATAGTTCGGATAAAAGTTTAAAGAATGTTCGATTAAATATTTGGCACCATTAAGGACACAACGTTGGGACAGTTCTTATCACTATCACAGTAATGTATTTTTCTTATGGTATTGAACACAATTTCAACTTAAGTCCTTAGTAACAGCCACTTGGTTTCACAAAAGCTGAAAGTAAAGCGAGAATACGTTGAAACGAGTTACAAAAGGATGAAGTAACTGGTAAAAAGAAAATAATACTGAAAACAAAAGCGAGAAAAATTAAAGTAAAACAGATGCGAAGATATAAAAGAGAGTGCTCAAACGTCGATAAGTGACGGCGTGTTGTAACATCAAAAGCATGAGTTAGTCGTCTCGGATTTGTTTATTTACGTTCGTTTACGAAATCATCTACAAGAAGGAGTCTCACCGTTAACGAGTAAATAGAAGATTACCTTAACATATTGTATGAAAGTAAGCAATTCAGTTTTACTTTTCAAAATGTACTTATTTCCACAAGTATATCTAATTCTAATTAAAGGCCTCGTAAGATATTTTAAACTTGTAAAGGGAGTAACAAACCTATTTTAAGAGTAAAATTTTCGAAAGTATCCTAATATTAAAAAGATTATCTTATATGAGTGAAAGTGCAATTGGTGAATGAAGTCTATAGTTTTTACAATTAAGGTACGACATATTATTAAGGACAAGGCAGACGCTTTCATTCAGGTCTCTACCGCCCACGCCAGCGAGTGGGCGAACAAGTGTATGAATCAATGCGGCCTTATCAATGAATTGCATTTGACTTTCAAATTTAATTCCATTTCTTTAACAAATGTGCTCTACCTTAATTATGTTCGTATTAATGATATACGACTACTACTGCAGTAGTTTCAATTGATTTCCAATTTTTCACGACACTATGTTTTTCTACATTGCTACTTTTTAAATCATTATTATGATTTTGTCAATCACTATTTTTTCACTTCCTTATACAAAAGTGTGGCATGTGTATTTCAATTTACATAAAATAAATGTTATCGGTATAAGTAATGCACAAACATGAATTACACCCTTAATTACCATGTCTATCTAACAATCAATGGGGTTCAGTAAAACCGGTGAGTCATCTACTCCAACTACGGCTGCCATGTGTTTGGTAATAGCATTTTCGCGTTAGCAAACTGATATTCCATTTAATCACTGCATCAGTCGCTGAATTATTAAGTTCATAGATTTTGCTAATAAATTAAAATCCATTTTACTACGAAACTTATTTTCGGTGTTCAATATTGGGTTAATTGATTGTTTGCTTTGATTTTTGTATGGTAGTTCTTGGAACAATATTCGATGAAATTTTACATAATTTAAGACTTTTACTGTATCATCATCTACGATGTTATTTCTATTATTGTCATTCACATCTAAAATAATTACAATTGTAAGAGTAGCAAACTAATTGTAATTGCATTTAACTACAAATATCGTTCTGTCATATTTAATAGCAAACTCTTGTAACGTTTCTAATAACGCTTGCTAAAACTCCATTAATACATGAATGATTAACCCCTCTGGGCACAAACTAATTGCTATGCTTATGGACTTTCTTTATGCGGTGCAACGATCGATGGTGGATAGTTTTAAATGCGTCAAACGAAGGGTTGGCCCCCGCAAGCAAAGCTGCCCTGATATAGCGGTGTACAGACCATCTGCCTATAGAGATTTTGTTTTTTAAAATTGTGAAGATTTTTAGTTTCAAATATGTTATGGACCGTCTTTTTGTTTAAATCTTTTTTTCAGTTGGTGTCTTGTTTACGATTTTGTTTATATTTTCTTAAATTAATAAAGTTTACAATGACAACATAAATACGAGTAAGTGCTACATTCGTTTATCATACAAAAAGATTTTTGGAGAATTTTAGCACCTTGAATTTTTGAGAGCTAGGTACCATTTATTTTTGTATACCAATCACTTTATTTCAGTAATCCTCTTCTATAATCTCGGTTGCATGATTAAGCATCAGTACTCATAATAAAATTTAAAATCTACCTACTACGTATTTGTTTTCGCATTATGTTTAATAAACCTGTAGTATTTTCCAATTATACAATACGTTATTTCTTTAAAGTCATTACTCTATATGAACTAATTATCATTTCAATTCATGCGGGACTCATTCAGCCTGTGGGTGGTCAGCCAAAACGACTCAGCTAATGTTATTAACAACAACATAAAACGAAAAAAAAATAAACTAAAAAACAATCTAAGCCATCATAATTCACCTTGAAAAACTGATACAAAATAATTTTTACTCCTACTTCTCAGTCCTTTCACGAAAAAAACACGTGTTTCGTTTAAATGTAGAAAAATTCAAATCACAGTCTCAACCGTCCTTTAAATGCGAGTACACTGACATCTATGTAAACAGAGTTCGACTTTTGAATTTTGATTGCCACCAAGGTCACTTTCGGTATCACTGAGGTGCGTTCCGTTTGCAAATTGATTTTAGACCACACGATCGAACCAGCGCCGTTCAAGCGTTCCTCAAACCGATTGCACGTCTACTCCGCTCCGCGGCCGACCTCGCACTGACTGCCGGGATCTACGAACCGCCACTCTCCCTTATTTTGGGTGCTCCGAGGGCGCAACTTATTTGGCCTCTTTGTTGTATCCCTAAGAGGGGTAAATTATTACGGTTTTGCGATAACAAAATAGAACACTGCACTAAATAATCGAAAGGATAACTCTTCTCACTGACCGTTACAATATTCAATCCGACCGACATCGGTTATCGCAATCAGTGCCTAAAAGTACCCTCGAATTAATTTTAACGTGATTTGAATATGCGGTACAGTGATTTAAATTTGAATATGAAAGTTTTAACCGCTAATAGTAATACTACATCAGTGGGCTTTAAATTATTGTGCGCACACCTACGTAGTTCGCGGATGATAGAAAAGGTTAAACTTTCATTCAAAAGTTTCTCGTCCGTGAAAGCCTGCATAATGGATACTGAACAAAATTTGCCATAGTCGGCACCAGCCAGCAGATTGGAATAGTTTGAGATAAAGCATGTTTTATTTAAAATCAAATGGTGTTTCGATTCTAAAACAATTCAACTATAAATGTGGTGATGATTGGGCAAGTTCATTGCTGATAGTGATAAGTTCTAAGGATTACATCCATAGATATACAAGTTTAGCAGCAGTTGTTATACAAAAGTGAAAGGTGTAGCTGTGTATTATAAGAGTCAGAGCGACAATTAATTTTCTTAGTTTTTCATTAGAATTTTAGCCCACAATTCGAATCAATAGACTGATATAAAACGTAAAATTCTAAGAATGTACTTTAAATACTGCAATAACTTGAAACACTGCAAAGATTATGAGATATCAAACAAATTTAAGTAAGCAGTTACATAAAAACAGTTTCTAAATCAGTCAACGGCAATACACATTCAATTGTAACATCCATGAATGAACTCGACATATGGATAATTAGGGTAAAACAGCTGTGGACAAAATGTTATGGACGAAAATAGAAATGTTCTTACAGACAGCTTGCTGTAAATTCAAACCCGTGACATGCAATAATAGTCGTTAAGGATACAGTTACAGGAGATATAATGGAGTGCTAAAGAAGTATTTTCATGAACTGTTTACTTCAAGTAGACCACCGCGTAGACACCACACTATTAGTGACGTTTGACAGAAAACGAGGAAACGAAATCAATTGAAGTTGAAGGTAAATTTCATTGATAATAATTATACTGGTTATACGAATATACTATCTTGTAACCTTAGTAAGCGAGCCGAGCGTCTCGCGTTGATACTAAATTACTAACTGATCATACTAGTTAAGCAGCAGCGGGCGCAGTCTATAGTGGAATAGTTTCCGATATTTGAATCGATTACTAACCTATCCAATCACCCGCTTTAGAGCTTCGTGAATATGCTTCCCCAATGAACAAAAGAGTGTCCTCCTGGCCTGAAGTGGAGAATCAAAAGGTTGTAGTATTAAAGTATTTTCAATTTTACTATCAAATTTTAATATCAATGAATTCTCAGATTCTTGACGATCGAATAAATTGAAAGGACATTCTTTAACCTTGAACTGCCCTTCCGCCGGTCTAGACATTTCAGTATTCACTATCTTTGCAAGCCGTTTATATTGCACCCTCGTATTAAACATTCAAATTAGTTCAACGCCGTTCGCATGGATAATGTTTCAAATATTAAAGATGTGAGATTTAGAAGAAATGCAAACTTCGACTAGACGTTTGTCTTATTTTACTTGCCTGATTATCCTTCGACAAATTACGAGATAACTTGATAAAACAAAATTGAAAATTTTGGAAAAACCATGTCGAGTGAAAAAATGTAATCAAAAAAGAATGAAATGGAATTTGAAATCCATAAGAAAATAAGAATAAAAAAAATTATTATTTCCCAATCCGATAGCGGCTTTCTTCTTTATTAACAAACCAATTGAATATCTTATCATATCGTAAGGCCGAGAGATTTGCGTTGATCTTGCAAACTGTTAATATCTCGCAGACTTCTTGATATTACGTAACTTATTACGTTACTTGATAAGATCTGCAATTTTTATTTTTAACACAAAATCTTATTTTACTCTCGTTGTAATAACTCGAATGTCAAGAGAGAACTTTAAACCTATTATCTTAAGTTTTCACAATTCTGTCACGTACGATGATACTTTTAAATTTAGCGCACTTAACGCACCAAACCTATATTATTATTTGCCTGCTAATCATTATCGTATTATCAATGTATACATTCTCGAAGTACAAATAGCTACAGAAGCAATGTTCTGCCGAGGTAGTTGGCAGGGAACAGTATCGAATAGTTGGGTGCATCGTATTTGCGGCTACTAAGAAACTTTGATAGCTTAGCCTGTAGCACTTCTGTTTCGCGGGTTTCATGTAAGTCCTACATGACTTCTGGTTATGTAAGATTAAATAGGAAAGATTTGATTGTAGTCCAATATAAGAATTCAATAACACTAGGGTCAGCCACAATCATTTTACAATAGCAGACTTATTGGGAATATTTTGAAACTTTAATCCAAAACTTGAATTAAGTCCTTTTTAATTTAGAAGACTAATAACGTCTTGTATTATATTAGCCACATGGGTTTAAATTCTAAATATTTTTTTTTATTCAGCGCAAAAATTCTGCTTTTAAAGCAAATAGGAATTATTACTTATTAAATTTTGAAATTTATTTCGACTTAAATCATTTGAATCAGACTGCACTCCGTTATACAATTTTTAAAGTAGATTGACATAAAAAATTTGAGCTTACAGAATTTAAGGGTGAATTTCAACCCGAGCTACTTCAAATTCGATGTAACGTAAAAGTCTTTACACCGACCGATTTAGTTACGGATATCAGTGTTCCCATCCGTCAGCTTGATACCGGGGCGATTGCAAAGCTCATTACTGCTAGCAGTAAACCTGGCGATCCATCAAATGGACGACTTGGTGGCAGGAGGAGGAAAAAACTCGCTAAATACAGATCGTGAGAACTCCTATTCAAGATTCAAGAGATTTTAGAGTATGTATTCCTGAATATATTAACAACTTGCTTCGGAATTTTATGGACGTTTATGTTTAGAATGACTTTTGATTATGAGCCGTATCATTTACTACACACAGTTGACATTTACTTTACATTTTTAACCAACTTAAAAAAGGAGGAGGTTCTCAATTCAGCCGGTATATTTTTTATGTATGTACACGAATTACTCCGCCGTTAGTGGACCGATTTTAATTATTCTTTTCGTAAAGTATCTAAATTCATTTATTTCGTAATTTTTGTAACATTTTGTGTGTTTTAACTCCTCAATTTTTTTACTAATAATATCAGTTACAATTATTCGTTAATTTCTTTCTAGTTTCTTTCTTCAAGCATATTATTATTATTTCAAAAATACTGATTTGGGAAAAATCGCATGTTTTTTATTTTAAAGTTATCGAGAAGCTACCTCAAGTAGGTACTTAATTGACTGAATGATTTTTAGATTTATTTATTATAGGGTTTTTCGAAACCAAATCCAATAGTAGAGCTTTAGAGCGAAGCTATTCATAATTTCTTTATAACACATAACTTTGGAACCGATTTACCGGGTTTGAACTCAGGAACTCCCGACCGAGAGACCAACGTTCAAACCATTTCAGCTATCACTGCTTTCAACCGTTTATAAGCATCTAAAATGCATGAAACCATAACAGCCAACTTCGAGATGAATTCATCTCATCTACAATCTTCAATATTATCCCGCTCTCCTTATTGTTGAAATACATATCGTAATATGCTCTACAATTACACTTACACGACACGTGTTCCATCTTTGAGTATCACAATTCCGTCTCTACACCTGTACCTACGTCTCTACAATTTATGCACGCCCAACATTTGTCAGGTAAACGGCGCGTGATGTAAAGAGGGTTCAATTTACACTGTCACTCAAGACTCCGTATCATTTGGAGTTTCTGTGGACCTACCAATGGTTTTCGTGGAATTTTTGAAGAAAATATTGTTTTGAGAAGATTTAAATAAGACTAGAAGGCTGTATGAGTGAAATGCATTTGCAGCGAAAGTGAGTAGGAACTAATAATACAAAAATATAATCTGTAGGTATATCGTGAAGGATTCGACTCATGGTACATTTTAGTACGAATTTTTATCACAAAGAAACATTTCTAATCGGTATATTGGAGTGAACTAAAAATTCTAACAGATGTGAAATAAAAGTTGAAGGTGAACTTAAGAATTAGTACAAATGGTAGTTAAAGGGATTTTCAAATATCTATTTGGAAGTGACATCTCGATTGACACGAATATAGTTTTATTATTATTGTCAAGTATACTTGAGTATATTTCTATTTGATATTGCAAACTTTTGAGAACACTATACACACTATAATACGCTCAATAAAGAGATGTTCTTTCGGATAGATGTGGTTAAAATTTAAAAGTCCTAAGTAGTCATTAATAATATTAATTTTATCAAATCCAGCCAACATTCAGGGCTTGATATTTTCAACATAAATTGTCTGGACACTGCTATTGACGTCTATAAAAGTATTAGACATTCTCATTTAATAGCATCATCTACAGGCCTTACTACTGGATTGTGTTTAAAACAAAATGCGCAAAAAAAAAACAAACTCTATCGCAGAAAAGGGATAGGGGGGTATATAAAAAAAATATGTTGTTTATCTTTCCCACAATACAAAAGAATCCAGTTACACTTACTATATCTTGGAATACGTCAAGATATTTCGGATGTATAGCATGACGAAGAAATGTACATACATACATACATACGAGTATGATTACGAACTCCATTCAGATCTTATTAGATAACATTAATATTCATATAAAGAAATACAGAAAGTCACACAATATTTTTTCGTCCCAATTTGAATATCTTAGTTTCAAACACAATAATTAACCCTTTAATGATACGGTTCTAGAACATTCCGTAGCTATATAATGTACTTTTTCTTTGAAGATCATTTAACAGTCTCACAATCGTACTTAATAACGATTCTCTTGAGCTTCCCCCATTCTTTAATTGCGTTTCTTATTTAAATGAAACTAAAGGACTTACTTTTAAGGAACTACTCCCGCAGTCACTAATTTGTAAAATTCATTCTTTTTATAATAAAGACTTGAAAATTAAGTCGCGGACAATCTTGCGTGTAATTTTGCACTTAAATTCTTATTGTAATTTGGACACTTATACTTGAAGGCGTGAACGTCATATAAATTTCCGATACTTGGATTCATCACTAACTTCTCCATTCATTTGTAAAGGAGTAACGCGATGTATGCTGTAAGCCTCCTCAGTAATGAGGAGAAACCGGAGCACAAAAGTAAGTTAGGAATATGTTGAAACAATATTATCACTAGTTACTTGTATGCCTAAACCTTTCAATAAGTACAGTGTAAAATATCGTAGTAGGGGCTTCGGGATATTAAAAGGTTAGGTTCTTAGGTTACAAATCATAAGTCTAGCTCGCTGCCCTCAGTGATTTTCCCTACACGCCGGTAAATGTATGTGTAAAGACCTGTCTGAGACGCTTTAGTCAATTTACTTCGTCGATAAAATATAGCTGTAATAAAAGATACGTGTAAGGCTTTTGAGTAAAAAAAAATGGAGCACAAGATTAATATTTTTGATCGGTTCTTAACTGAAACGACACGATAATGAGAATAAGAGAAATAGAATTGCAATTGTATTTGTATGAAGATATCTGTGGTCAATTGAGACACCATATATGAAAATCAAATGTATCATACAAATATGCCCTCGCTAATGTTTGTCGTATCGTTTAAATGAAGAACCGGCTTGAGTTTAAGACATTCAAAATTGATGCTATATCCAAAAGGACTGTTATCACGTAGTCAAAATTAGCTGTGCTAAAAGATTTCCAAAGAAAATCCCTTTAGAAACGTCCACAAACTAATCCATTTCGCAGGGAAAGTCTACAGCCTTGAAATGAAAATGTGATCGAAAAGCGAAAGTTTCCCTTCGGACTGAAATATTAATCAATATAATATCTTCACAAAAACCCTACCAAGTTGTAAACATAGGGCATTGCCCGTCTGCTGCGTATAATAGGTCCTCCGCTACAAGAATCCTTGTTTAACATTCCGCTCTAAGGAATGTCTAGACGACTCGCGGGACGCTAAATGATCGATGTAATCTAATACACTTTCATTCTCCACACATGATTTTGCACGAGATGCTACGTATACGAATATACGAACGTATACGAACTCGTGTATCAAGTTTTTATACGGCTTTCGTCTGTTTAAATTAACCTGATTGTTCGAGTACTAAGGGGAAGGTACGGTAAGGTTTTTTCTAACATATATGTATGTATATTTCTTTGGCATGCTCTTCAGCCTGAATGGGTTGACGGATTATAATTTAAGGGATGTCATTAAATTTGTCTCCATTGTAGGACTGACACAGACTACATCATCTATTCAACTGAATAAAATTGAAGTGTCCGTTTGTAATATTCAAATAACCGCTTTTTACTCAATGCATATGTATGTGTACATGGTACACATACCAAGATAACATTTATTTTTTATTTTAGTCTGTTTGTCTGTTTGATCCGGCTAATCTCTGAAACGGCTGGACCGATTTTGACGGAACTTTCATTGGCGGATAATTGATGCAATAAGGAGTAGCTTAGGCTCCTTTTTTTACTTTCGTCTTGGCATATGTTTCCCGAAGCGAAGCGAGGGCAGCTCTGCTAGTTGTAAAATTTAATGGTCCCCCTTTTATTTTAAGTCGGATTTTTCGTTTTGTACTAACGTCTTTTTGTCTGCGTCACATTAGAATATTCGAGAGTTAAACCGTAGTGTTCGACAGATTTGGGGCCCGATTTTGTATACAAAGATTCCTTACAAAGTCACATGCCTTAATGATATTACGAACAAGTTGCGCTCATTACGGTACGATGTTGAAAGCTGCCTCATAATGTTAAATTTTAGGGAACTCAATATCGTGGCTAAGCTGCTTTAATGAATATCAAATTTAAGGGAAAATGTTGTTAGTGGTACTAGTAAATGAACCTGTTTGAGAATTAACGTTAATGACATGTTTATTATTTTCATATGTGGAGTTTATTTGACATATTATATTATTTTTTTTTTCTCTTGTGCTGCCGACGAAGATGAACGAAGAAGGTCCCTCCGAAACAACAATCCAAATCTTTATGCGATAGAGTAATAAACATTATTCGTGTGTAGGTAATTGTTTTTTATGGTTTTAAGATAGCAAACAAGCTAACAGTGCCACCAACCCCTGCCGCCCATGGTCATCGTAACTAACTTCATGTAGGACTAAGGCGGGACTATTACTTGGCTATTAGGTCCTGTTAGTAATAGATGTTAATAAGAATATTAGTCGACGTTAATTCTTTAGTATGAGGACTACGGAAGTTAGTACTATTACAGTAAACAATTTGTTTTCATCTCAACCCAAAACCCGGTAAGAAATGTGTATGAATATGTAAGTGATTATTTTGAA
>LGAG01000128.1:122390-132459 GCA_001278395.1 Lerema accius
CTTCATGTAGGACTAAGGCGGGACTATTACTTGGCTATTAGGTCCTGTTAGTAATAGATGTTAATGATTAATTCGTTAGTGTGTGTGGACTGAGGAAGTTGGAGTACTATTAGTACAGTAAACAATTTGTTTTCATCTCAACCCAAAACCCGGTAAGAAATGTGTATGAATATGTAAGTGATTATTTTGAAGTAGACGTGATTAGATATAAAGTAGAATTCAGTGACCATAATATTATTTTTTCTCCAACGTCGTCTCCCCTTCACATGAAAAAATAGGACAAAAAAACAACGGCGTCCTGTAAAATATTCATGGGACAATAAGTGGTGTTTTATAGGATCTGGTTAATGGCGCATCGAGGACATTAAACTCGGTTTAACTATACATCGGTTCCCAATTTACTGTTCGGCGGAACCGCGCGAAATTGCTTTTTCATTCACGCACCCAATTTCCGTTAATGTTACGAATATTAAATAGTTATACTTTTAATTATGACGTTAATATAAATAATTAACAAGGAAATATAAATCCAGCAACTAAAATTGAATGGGGGGGGACATAATAAAAAAAAGTATAGCAAATGTGACTTCTACAATGACGACGAATCTAGTAAAAAACTTACGACGTTGAAATTAGTTAGCGCGTCCTACCGACTTTTTATTCGATTTTTACATAACTTATACATTGTTTATAATAGTTACCTACCTTACTAACACTTAAAGAACGAAAGACCCTTTTTTTTTACTTAACCAGGAAGTACATTAGTTAAGTAAAAACACTCCACACCTTGGCGATTCGGCGATCGGCACGGACACCGCCAGCAAATTGTTTTATCTCGCTTACTTAGCGGTCGTGTAATGTGATTGTGCAAACAATGTGCAGAATAACACAGTTACGTGGGACCACCTGCCTCTTTCTTTATTACGGTCTTTCGGCTACATAGCTGACTAACACATACATACATTCATACATAGTATAAAGTAAGTTTTGTCAGTATAAGGTGCTAGTTGAAGTGCACATACCCGCCTCTCTTAGGTATATTGTGACCCACAAAAAGCATAGAGAGCTAGTATATTGACGTAAATATGCATTAGTCTACGGATATTTTTACTTCAAAGGATAAAACATTAAAATAAGGTTACATAAAATAAGAGTAATTGGAGTATTTATAGTACAAAATGTAGTGCTACAATTTCTTGAGCGTTGTAAGAATTTTGATAAACATTAATTGTCGCTAGATGACAGTTATGGCACAAAATAGTTACTTTGTAGTTATGGGGTATATACTTAATTGCTCTATTAATGGGCACCTGCACATACAAAAACTTAATAAAATCAAGATATTATGAGACCATCTTGACCGTCTTTTTAATTTTCTCATGATTATTTTAATCTGACACTACCACTAAAAATGTACTAAAATTGTTGAAAAAAATACGAAATTGAACTAGAGAATCGTTTTAAGTAAACCTTCCCCCCAAAAGGGCTATAAAAAGCTCATAAAATTTCCATTACTGGCCATAGACGGAAGGAACGCGAGGTTATTTCTTGTCAAAGGTTAAAAATGTCGGCATAAATTGTAAAAAAGCACGAAAAATGAGGATACACGATAAACAAAAGCGAATATTGATGGGTGTGGTTGATGTCGAACATTTTTTAGAATAAACCCCTTCGGGTGTGTAGCGAAATATATTCATATTCTTTGATAGTTCAACGCACTTTAGTATTTTGGGGAAGGTTTCGTGGATGATTTAAATACTCCTCAACCGCAACTCTGTATAGTAGCAATAGCAACTACTGTACTAAATTTGATATAATTTAAACTTTACTTATTTATCTCCTACGACCTAGAAAAACATCACTCTTCTTTCGACACATTCTGGAAAAAACAAGCCATATTAAACGGTCATTACATTAAAAAGGACGATACAAAGAGAATGGCAAACGCTCCCTACAAAGGCGGGGCGCTTTGCAAAGAGCCCTAGGTCACTATTTAACCTGTGCGTCGGTTACCAGTCAGTTTTGAGTATCTGTGCTATCGCCTCCAGCCTTTTACCCAGGTCTCTTAAACAGGGCGGCTGTTTAAGACCTGCATTCACTCATTCTTTACAATCACGTCATATGAAGACTACGACCTCTTTGTGAATATCAAAATTGTTATATGGATCGAATGATTCATTTACTTCTGGATCAATTTCAGTCAATTCAAAAGAAAAATTGGGGTATATAAAAAAAAAACTTAATCTACAGTAATAAATTAATCTAGTTAAACCTGAACTATTTAAGCCAAAAATATTAAACTAAAAAAGTAGATAATAATGTCCAGTAAAAATAAATCAAATGTCAAGTCAAACTCAGGGGACCGTTAAAAAAAATATGGCTAGTAATGGAGATTCGCCTAAAAAACTTTAAACACTTAAATTTTTTCCCATACCTGTGTAGTCAATTTCTTTCTCTTTCAGTACATGATCAGTTACTTTAACAAAACTGAAAATTAAGCGTTCACTGCCAAACTGTTGGAAGTTTAAGTAATTCGACTCCTTTTAGACTAAACGAACCGAATATCTTCTGTTCTTGAACAATTAGGTTCCCGTCTTTTCTTACAACTATCATATAGCTCTAACTCGTCCCAATTTTGTACGAAAAGATTTTGTTTTGTTAATTTTCAGGACGGTCTATTTTCAAAACAAGTCAATGAACCATTGGACCTTAAACTTCATGAGAATAACTATCAGACCTCAATTTGCGGATTTATTAACTTAAATTTTATTGAAGGCTTTATACCTAAGACAGCGTGGTGAAATCAAAAAAAAAAAATCCTTGAATCCCATGATTTAGATAGAGTATTATATGAAAAAAAAGCTAGAATCAAATTATCATAATCTAGAAACCTTTCGGAATTAGAATAAAGCGAACGTGAAATTAATAACAAACATGTAAAAATACAACAGCTAATTGACAGGAAAGCTAAATCCTGAAACGGTATTCAAACACGATCATATTACACAAATGAGGGTACACATGCTAAGTTCAGTTTCTAACGGAACCTTTCAAATTTCCGAACAGGAGTTCCGGAATAAGTGACGCGTTGCCATTGGCAACTACACACGGCTCATTTGCGAGGTATTTCATTACTTCTGTCTGAAACAGAGTCCACTTGACGAGGGCAGAGTGACCCTACACCACCAACATAACTTGACCCCTGCCACGTGAAAACAAACTCTAATACGATACTGTTAAGAACTTAGAAATGCAAAGCGAAGTTGACAACAAAGATACAACAGCTATAGTTAAATTCCCGTTTATAGCAGTCATACAAAATTGGGCTCTATGGTTAGAACAATAAGAATTACTCGTTTCAAGAGACAAAGTTGGTAGTATTGGTATGATAGATTTTAGGTATTTGTTATAGACGTGACCGCAATTATACAGGAGTTTAATGTAAAGCTGAGATTAATAGTAGTTGATGGTTGTTTGTATCGAGTTATGAGATCCTAAATGGATAAATTTAACTATTTATAGCCTGGCAACCCGTGGCTAACAGATAAACGTGTTTTGATTTGGAGACTGTAATTACATAATTTTCATTTCGATTTGTAAGAACCCACCTAGCAAATAAACTGACTAAAGGAAGTGAGACTGAAAATTAGAAATTCTAGAGTTAAATACGATCTAAATTTCAACTTTATCAACTCAAAAATAAGTCCCACTTTCACCTCCAAAACATGCCCAGTGATTTACAATATTGTCATAAATTGAGCCATCTTAATTTTTAAAATCAAAAATTTCATACACTAAAACTGTTAAATTAAATCAGTATTGGCTACGACCAATTCAATAAAAATCACCAAACAATTTCCTAACTTCCTTTTAATAGTAAATAAATACTAGATCCACACATCGCGTACACAATACACATATTCAGTATCGAAACGGCACCGATTTTCACAGTTGATGTGTTTCCTCACAAATCAGTACATAACGCCAAAGGTAATCATCTGGAAACTATTCTCCATTCAGACGGTCGAATTTTACACAAAAAATGGAGAAAAATGTCCCCTATTCTTGTACCATGACCAGTACTTGATGACCCCCTGTCTACGCGTTTAATACGAACCAACATATAAAAAGGAACTAATTAATTAATCTTAATAATATGATCTGCTACTATATACGTTTTCTTATAAAAATCTGAACGTTTCCTAAATTAATTTAATTTTTTTTAAAGTAAGTACCATTATGTGTTAATGAACAAAATACACAACGAGTGACCAAAAATATTGAAATAAATAAACACATTCTGTTTACAAGTAAGAGTCAGCCATAAATAAATTGTTTGTTAAATCCTAATAATTCTATGTTTTTAAGAAAACACATTACGTTTTAATAACAGCTTTGTATTAAAAATTTTATAATGTAAAATTGTATTTTAATCCTGTGTTATTCCCCTTCATACCTCGTTCAACTGTTCAACTTTTCCATTTTTTTATATTGCTTACAATTATTACAACTTTCTTACTTATATCACATATCCCGATGTTATCTAAATTTAATATGTTTCCGAGCTAAATATCAGAGGTCAACGTACACTGGTTGTAGCAGACAACGAGGTGCTCGCTCAACCATTCCTTCCGCGTGATTTCACGTGTCATAGCCATGCCTTCGTATGATAAAGTTCAAATATAAATTAAGTATCGGATGTAAGAGGCATATCTTTTACCTTTACAATAGAATAAGTTCTATTTACAACTATTATTTTTAGTGCCATGTGGAGAAAGTCATTCTAAGAACTTTAAGTCATTTTAAGCCGTCGATTTGTATATACAATGTAGCTAACCTTATCTCCCATCCACCATAGACAAAACAAAGATTATCAACCATCACAAATTCAATAACTGAATTCGGCTGCATTTGCTTCCTTGGTCTGATTAACCAAGATTTCGGTTCGGGAACAGAGGCGGCTTACTTATCATTGTTTGTTCAATATTTTTTAGCAACAAAATCGTTATTGCAGCTCTACATATCAACGAGATGACAGGAAAATATTTTTCGAACCAAAAAATGTCCTAAACGAGAATCTATAAGTACTGCACACCTCATTGATGCGATAAGGACATAAATCTGCCACTTTCAGGAGTGCTGAGTCACGTTAATAAATTTCAGGAAACCGAGTGACACCCCTCTTTGACGCGTTCAACGGAGCAATAGAAATATTGAGGGGATCAGAAATTTGCGATAAGCCCAACTCCCTTGTCCTTTGAGCAATTCAATCGATTATTGACAACTTTCATATCTGCGGATTTGCTGAGAGTGAATTTTAAATTAACTTCGCAACAGACTTAGTTAAAGCTAAAGCATACGTTGTTATGGTTAAAAGCAAGTTTTTCATCGATAGACATTGAAAATACGATTTTTATCTCTGCAGTGATGAAGGTAACACGTACAATGACAATGCAAAACATTTAAAATAACAAAATTGATGCAACGAAAATAGCTATTGAGATATAGACAACAATGTCAAAATTATCACAACACGCACAATAAAAACTGCTTCTTCATCTGGAAATTTAAGGCTTTTATGATTTCTTATCTGTAGAGATAATGTTTATTTATATTAAACAAAAGGACCGATCAACTTCAGTAGAGTATCAGTCTTTATAATTATCTTGGTTATTTTCACAAAAAATATTTAAGTATACTTTGGGCTTAAACCCGAAGCTATTGCTACACTTTTGTCATTATTTGAGATGGCTTTGAATTTCGGAATTCTAACAGAAATTTCGGCATTGCAATAATTACACATAATCAAATTTTAAGACATCCTCTCTACACCGATATGAACAGAGTCAAGGTCTTTAATACGAAGATTTCATTCTTTGGGAAAGACAAAATTAAATCGGAATTATAGTATAACGTTAATTGAAATACGTTTATTTAACAAAATATATAAAGTCTTCATGAATATAAAATTGTACAAAAGAAATTACATCGATGCAAAATATCACAAAAACCATCTGTAATACTTACATTAATCAAAGTTCATAACATAGTTGTGGGTGTCATAATCCTAATATCTTTTATCGGAACCTTGAACTCTTAAAAAATTAAACTGTTTTTGGAGACACCTCTACCAAGTCTAAAATATTGGTAGCCACAATAAACTTACTTTCAAATTTCTCATTAATATCAATACACATTTTCTTCAAGGCTGGATTGAAATTTAAAAACTGCACTTGACAAGAATTTTTCTCTATATCCTTAATAACAGATATTAGATTTGATGCAACTGTAGTGTCCATAGATTTTAGATCTGTCCCATTAACTATAAGAATTGAATTGCTTTCTGCTTGCCGCGAAGCTTTTATTAATGCTCTTCGGACATGCTCAGCAGCACAGTAAGACAGTTTATCGGCTAGAGGTACAACAATATAATTAGTTTTCTCGCCCCTAACTGTCCTTATGCCAACATAAGGTCTTGCAGTAGTATACAAAAGCATAGCAGCTTCAAATATGATTCCAGTAACTATTCCATACTCAAGTCCCATGAACAAGCAAACTGCTATGGTCACTATCATAACCGTCAGTTCTCTTTTGCTATTAACCCACAATCTTGCGAAGATATTGTACTCAATCATAGAAAACATGGCAGTTATGATTAAACCGGCTAAAGAAGCCTTGGGTATGTAATAAAATGTTGAAGTCAATACACTTAGAGCAAGAATAATAAGTAATCCTGTGATTATTCCACCAGCTGGGGTTTGTACTCCAGATGCGAAATTTAAGGCCGTTCGAGTAAAAGATCCAGTTGTAGGCATACTTCGCACGAATGACCCAAAAATATTGCATATTCCAAGAGCAATCATTTCTTGTGTTGCATCAACTTGAAGACCTTCTGAAAAGGCTTTAGCTATAGCGACTGATTCCAGAATTGCAACTAATGGTATAACAACAGATTGGGGTCCAAGTGTTCTTAACATATCTCCGAAGCTATATGTTTGATTACCAACTAAGGTATAAAATGGAGGAGGGCGGAAACTTGGCAGGCCTTGACCGATATCTCCTATTAACACTAATGGTTCACTACCTAATGACACTTTTAAAACATACGCCACAATAATTCCAATAACAACCACTACAGCATTTCGACCAAGTGATAAAATCCATCGCATTCGTTTTAATATTGGACCAGTTCGGCCACATCCTTGACCGAGTCGTTTTAAAATTATTAGAATAAGCATTGTGAAAATTCCAAGAATTGGATCCCACAGTTTCATACTTTTGATATTACGTACAAAATTTATTGTTGACTCTCCAAAACTGGTTCCTGATGGCCCGGTTAGTCCAAATAATGATTTTAACTGTCCTGCTGCGATTTGTAATGCGGCAGCAGTTGTGAATCCACTTATAACGGGAGAGGAGATGAATTCCACCAAAAATCCGAGGTTAAGTATTCCCATTGTTAACTCGATGACTCCAGACAAAAAACAGGCTAATACAGCAAAGTCTGCGCTATAATCTATTACATATCTAGCTACCATTGCTGACATAATAGCGGTTGGTCCAACGGTTACAGCTTTACAGCTTCCAAAAAGAACATAGAGAAATCCTCCCAATAATCCTGAATAGAGTCCATATTCTGGAGACAATCCCGCTACGACTGCATAAGCGATTCCTTGCGGTATAGCAGTGAGCCCAACTGTTATTCCTGCTATAATATCTTGTATCAGAATGGTTAAATTATATGTCGGTAGCCAAGTAAGAAAAGGTAAACGTTTTTTCAAAATTTTTCTACTGCACATTTTTCGACGAAATTTTGCAAGTCGTCTTTTGTCCACCGAAGCACCATCTTCAATATTATTTATTCCGTTTAATACAGTCATCGTTGTGTTCTATTGCTGGGCTTCAACTCGACTGATTTGAAACTCTGCAACATGGTTTGTGATAAATATTTTATCTCCTCAATGTTGATATGATTAAATCTTGTCAATCATAAGTAAAATGCAGTATCAAGATGATGTTCAATATTTTCTACAAAACAAAAAGATCTCTCAAACAACTAAAGAAACAAATAAAAAAAAATAAGCGTAGTTTTATGTAAACTAATTAGAAAGTTGCACGTACGAGAATGGTCAAATCTGCATGAGAAATCATTTATTTTTAATCAAACGTGCTTGCCGAATCATTTAACATAAACCTACATTATTAAATTTTCTTGTCAAACACATAAAGTTTGACAAACCGCTTCATCAAAAAAAACACGTTTCATAAGATTCAAAGTTCATTGAACGGGGACGTAACTTATCACTGATAACTTATCACAACATGATCTATCATTGTACGATGAAATGTATACAGAACTATTATGAAATCAATCTTTGAAGGTTTATCATGTTACAGATGATTTCCGATAGGTTACACCACTTTACGCACTTCCTACTACAAAAAAATTACGTAATCGTCTACGCAATCGACATTGACGCGGAAGATGGAAAATTTCATATTATGAACAAAATAAAACTGCATCCTAGAAAATGTAATCCCAATTTCTAGGGTCCTTGGTTCAATTCCTACACAGCAAAATTTTGAAAAATGAGTATAAATGTTTTTCTATGTATTTTCCATGGTACTCACGACATAGAAAATCTTAGTAACTGGCTGGCTATGTTCGGATAGCAATGTTTTTTTAAAATTAATCTGTCGCAATTTCGAAAATCTTTTCAAAGCTCCGTATTAAGACACTTGCTAGCTGCCTAATAGCCAGTCAAATTAAAGGTACTTAAAATTTAAAATAAATTATGTGTCAAACTACCCTCTGCCGCTTGCAAAAATTTTAATTCTACCCACACACAGCAATACTTCGCAATCTTATCGACGGTCCTGTCTGTGCCGATAGGGT
Source organism: Lerema accius (assembly GCA_001278395.1). NCBI lineage: Eukaryota > Metazoa > Arthropoda > Insecta > Lepidoptera > Hesperiidae > Lerema > Lerema accius. The sequence continues at coordinate 131,287 of LGAG01000128.1, forward strand.
AGTAGGGTCTACCCGTGGTTACAGATAAGGGGAGACGAAGGAGGCCGTGACCACGCATATGGCGTTAGCATTAGTGAGAACCAACTCACTTTTGTAAGTCCAAATTTAAAATGAGTCCTGTGCCTTGGGAATAGGGTTCAAATTAAAAAATTGGTCGTTGTTTGTAACCTATGGATAGTTTATTGGAAAAGGATTGCAATACATAAAAAGGTAAATGAATTGAGGTTTGAATGTACTTTATCAGTATTGTTTACAGTATAAACATAGTACTTTTTGTTTCGGTAACAATAACGTGATCGTAACCATTGTTTATTAGTAAGAATATTTTTTTTTTATCGATAAGACAATTTACAGACAGAAATTTTTTGAGAAATGTGTGTTTTTTATGAATTCTCAAGCGTCTTATAAGGGGAACTTGGTAACTATTTCTTATCGATGAAAATAGTAATTAACACTTTTATCAAGTAAGACAATAGCAAAACAGACACAGACATTATTTGAGAAATGTATTTTTTATCAGAACCGTGTGTTATAATATGCGTTCTCAAGCGTCTTTACAAAGGAACTATTCAAATGATTATTTACTAACGTATGTAACTCTCAGCTATAAACAGTCTAATCGACTTTTGATTACGATTTCATGCTCCTTCTCATTATCGTAACAAACTTTTGAACCCCAAAATGATAAATGATCTTAATTTAACAAACAAACAAACTATTACTTACTTACGACTATAAAGTACTGCATTTGAGTATAGTAAATAATAGTTTTATTATTTCCGAGTAGGTACAAAAACATGTAAAAAAAAATAAACCAGTATAGTAAAAAAAATTAAATATTATACAATTATAATAGGTATAATGTTGTTAAATAAAACTGCGCACATAACTATTGACGGAGAAGAGTAAAAATTTCGCATCTATTAGAATAACTATATTCAAATCCCACCGTTGGGTGTGGGCATTGCGAGATTTAAGCGACAATACCCCCAAATCTCATGGCAAGTGGATAGGCATTATGGAATTAACATGACCGCATCGAAACATGCAACCCTGAGTGACTTTTACCGTTTACGACTACGACACGACATAAGTCGCAAAAAACAACAATGACGAAGTTAACACGCACTGTCTTTTGCGGTTGGACAACATAAAGGAACAAACAACTAAAAA